>JAANDH010000157.1:370955-460492 GCA_011799765.1 Nymphaea thermarum | reverse complement strand
CGCTGTTGAGAAGGATGGTGAAGGCGAGGAGAACGGCCAGTTTGGAGGTGGCGGCGAGGACAACGGCGCTGGAGGTGAAGAGGAGCGCAAACTTGTTGTGAAATAGGACGATGAGGGCCCAGAAGAAGAGGCCGATGACTGTGGAGGTGAGCACCGACACGATGGTGGCGAACCTTGCGGCCTTGCCGTTGCCGGCGCCCAACTCGTTGCTCACCCTCACCCTGCAATCAACACCCACCAGCCACCACGTCAATCTCACCCTTCCTTCCTCTACACTTCCATGCACCCCACCCATTAAAGCCCTTACCCATCCTACCACCCACCACACCCGTAGCCTGCTCGTAAAATATTAATATTTACATGTCAAAAGACCATGTGTTTTATTTTTACACCCAGGTTTTTGGACCCGAAGATGACTTCCATGTGAGTAACTTATCGATAGAATGCAAGCCGCTGGTAAAATATTTGCCTATTAAGGGTCAGTCAGCCTAATGTAACTAAGGGTGCTCTCTCTTTTCCCCTTCGTCTACTGACTAACTCATGCTACCCTGTAACTTAAGATTATTTGGGTGGTAAAGAGAATAATAGACGTCTAAATGCTAAAAAGAAGACGATGGATACAGAAAACCTTCACAGATGGAGACGGATTCAAAATATGGCTACCCATGTGTGGGTTACTGTTGAGAAAAAAACTTGACTATCCACTTATGTTTGCAAACAACTGTACCACTGGCACAGTAGCACCAATAATACATTAATTAATATCATTTGTTGAACCGCCGGCATCAGTTGTAGTTGGCAAACAAGTCGTCGCTTAGTTGGAGAGTGCTTTTTAATTAGTCAGTACACTAATTACTGGTGCAATCATACAGGTTGCATGACTTTACGTACATCTACTTTCTTTTTTCTTTTAGCATCTGTCATATGACGAGATCAAGTAGGCAAATATTTGTTAGAGCATGCACGGTATTAAGCAAAAAATTGCATTTTGAAGGTTCATAAACAGAAAAAGACCTAGTAATTAGGTTATAAGACCGTCTTCGTGTTACCTAACACAGGCAACCCACGTTCCGCCCATTGATTTGAGATATTTTTATCTGTTCATGAAGAGTCATTTTTCTGAGTTCTTTTTTTTTCTTATAGAAGAGGCTCTCTGGTTTATAGCATTAACATCCTCCGATCCGACTAACCTCCGGTAAGAGAAGGGGGGTTGAGTGGTCAAACAGATGAACCGGTCCCTCTGAAATTAAATAACAGTTTTTAAAACCCATAAAATGCAGTTAGTCTCAAGCGAGAGGAAAGGATTCGACAGTACTCCTCCAGTACACGACAACTGTTTCGATTCTGCATTGTAGTCCAGTTTATTAGATGAGATGACCACATGGATTCATTTGAACGAGGAGCATATTTATATAATTCCAAAATTTAAAAACAAAAAAAAGGAAAATAGCATATGAACGTGGTGCCCTTGTATCTACTAGTGAATCAAATCGACCTGCAGTTTACTGGAATCAAAGTCAATCTGCTCAGACCAATTGCATCGAATTAAAGCTCTTTATTTGAAGGAACCAGCGGGCTTTCTTTGGCCTTTATGCCGACTCCAATGGGTTACCATTTTCTCCACCACAATACTATGACTGGTTGGCGGACTGTGAGGTATGCCTATGGTTGGACGTCGCCCCTTCTTTTCTCAGTTGGATTTATGGGACGTCCGGTACCAGAGACTACTCTAGAGTTTTAATGCCATACAGGTGAACAATTCATAGTGGGCATCTTGTACTGATCAACATTGCGTTCTAACTTCTAAGATTTACGGTTTTGGATTTCGATATTTTTTGTCCTGTAATAAATCTTTCTTTATAATATGTTTTGACTAACACGTAGACAATGGAGAAGACGTGGTGAGTAGAGACTCTCCAGGACATCCGTCCATGTCAAACATGCAGCCGACCGATTCATGACAGCACGTTCTTATTAATTTGGAATTCAAAAAAGCAAAATTACGAAAGCATTCTTGAGCTAGCTATTATGCTTTCCTGTACAAGTCCGAACACACTTGCCAGAAAACAAAATAAATGTATGAGGACCAGTCAGGAAAACGTACCCGGTTCCAGCAAAGAAGGCAAGTGGAATCATCATTTCCCACCCGTTTATATTCATGCTGATGATTTAATGACAAAACCATCACTAAATTAGGCTACAGCAAAATCTGCAACTCCCATTGAATGTAGAATATTGATGCACGTAAATAGATGAGGTGGTGGTTTTTATTACCATATAGAAAGTGCATCCAAGGCAATCTCTGCGTCGCTCAAGTTTCCCGTCAGAATTACCAAAATCCTGTAATACCAATTCTCCAAACTGCAACATTCGTGAACACATTTAGAAACTAAAATAAGAACCGATAATAGAAGAAAGAAAAAGGAAGAAGATCAATAAAGAAGAGAAGAAAGCAGACCATAGCATAACTCCCGAAGCTATGGAAAGCTTTGTGAATTCCCAAAGACCCATTAATCCCTGCCATGATAGGCCGGTCCACGTCTCAGGACAGCCGCCACAGACGGCGTAGAGAAGCTGGCAGATAGGTGGCACCCACCAGCCGATGTTGAGCGCCACGGCCGCACCGACGAGGCCGAAGCCGAAGTAAGAAACGAGAAGCCAGCTCAAGAAGACGTGTATCAGCAGCGCGGTTCCTGCGATCCAGGCGATGATCATGTTCTTCAGCTGGCATTGAAGGAACCGCTGCAACGGGAACAATAAGACGAAGCTGAACTGCTGAGGTATGAGCAACAGGGAGACCCATCCGGCGAGTTCGGCGATCTCGTCCGTCTCGCCGACCAGTTTGAGGATGGGAGTGGCTAGAAAGTAGGTGGGCAGCAGAAGGAGAGCGCACAAGAACAAAACGACGAAGGATCGCTGCATATAAATCCCCAGCATGGGGTACTTCCTCGCGCCGTATGCTTGGCCGCACAGCGTCTCCAGAGCGCTAGCCATGCCGAACTGCAAATGTCCATGAGATGCAGAACAATGCTGTAAGAATTGTGTCATTCTACATGCAGGGAAGTAATTGGAGTGGAGATAGAGAGGGAGAGGTGAAGAACTGCACCAAGAAGCCGAAGTTGAATCCGACGACGACGGTGGTGGCTATGGAGATGGCGGCGAGCTCGAGGTCGCCGAGATGGCCGGCGAAAGCCTGAGTGATGACGTTCATCCCGTACATGGAGATCCGGGTGAAAATGGCGGGGCCGACTATCCTCCATAGCTTCTTCGATTCGATCCACGTCCGTTGGAGCAGCGGCGCTTCTTCTGGATGGTCGAGGTGATTTTGCTGCTGTTCTGGTGGGCGGAGGCTGCCATTGATGGGAGGAGCTTGCTCCAGTAGAGGAGTCCTCAGCCCTTCTTCCGCCATATGCGTCTGTGCCATCGCGACCAGGACGAGTAGTTGCCTATCGATGTCAGGAGGAAGCGTCGGTTAGAGAGACACAAGAGAGAGAGAGAGGGATGGGTGCTTCCGGATAGAGAGAGAGGAATGGGTGCTTCCGGATACCCCTCGCGATAACGGAGAGTCACATATGAGAATAAATAAATGAGATTTGACCATTGTCGTACGCACCTTATTGCAATATTGCGATTCGAAAGCTTTTGTTTTGACATTTTCTTGATCGGTGCTCATCTTTTATTAGCTAAATTCGACTTGTTGCCTTGATCTGATCTCTAGTATTTTATTTTTGGGAGCATGAAGTAATGGTACGAGGAAATGGACTGAGATCGACCAAACCCAACCAAGAGATGGTGCAAAAGCGAAGGCCAGGCCAGGTTGTTAGAGGAAGAGCAATTAGTGAGTAATGAAAAACTTGGATGTTTTCTGGGACCCTGTTTTTCATAAGTACGTCTCACTAGGGACAGAGGGTCTCCGGTAGGCGCAAAGCCAGAATTTGTTGTAAGGGCGGATCAAATGAGGACTGACTTTCGTAGGTTGGATTTGGGTAGGGTCAAAGGATTTGTTGCAAGGGCAGGCCAAATAAGGACTGACTTTCGTTGGTTGGATTTGGGTAGGGTCCGAACTTACATTTAAAAAATACATAAAGGCAAAAAAAAAAAAAAATCAATTTTTACACTATATATATATTTTTTAATTTGTTAGATGGGGCCATGGCCTAGGTCGGTCCCCCCCTCCCTCCACCCCTGGTCCCCGGTCTTTCCAGGGTGCCTAACTCTCGCACACCTACTCGCCCAAAGACGTGCACAGCTTCCCAACCCAACCAAAGGTGCACAAACACACCGACAGAGTTTCAGACATGAAAAAAAAGGGGCGGCCTTTGGTCCTAAACGATCACTCAACATCCCCCCACTTTGAACCTTTAGGAGTAACAGAAAAAGAAGAAGAAAGATTCGGAATTCGGTCTCTCGCTCTCTCCCCCTCACTTGAAGCAATCGGAGTTTCCAAATAACTATTTGATAAAAAAAAAAATCAAACTACCATTTAAAGTATTATCAAGAGAAAAGTGATATATATATATATATATATGTGTGTGTCATTCGCAACCTTTCAAGAACTGATCGGGCGGGTATAAAACACAGGCTTGGGTCGGCAATACTATTCACTTTATGTATAGGTCTGGTCGTTAGATGTATGTGAATCCTTTATTTTTTATTCATGTTACTATATAATAAACTTAAATTGTTCAAAAGCTTTAGTGTTCAAAAAAATATGTGAAAGTCGGGATGTCAATTGATCAAATTTGAATTAGATGAACTCTTCATGATATTCACTTTTTTTAAATGTTCACATATTCGGATTGTAATTGAGATGCCAATACAAATGACGAAAAGTCATAACTAAATGTAAATATAAAACCATAATTTATAATCCGCATCCAATACAAATCTAATAGTTGAATTTATATCCAAATTTGATCTTTACGCCGAATTCATTTAACTTTCGCAATGCAAGGGCATTAGATATAGAATATTCATTTACAACTAAATCTGATTTGTTCATATGTCATTTCTTCCATCAAAGTCTGACATGATTTCTTAATTGAATTATTTTAATTTTTTTATATCCGATTCTTTTAAAATAATTTGATCAGATATCCAATCCAAATTAAATATATTGAAATCCTTATCCCTATAGAAAAGTTTGGTGGCAACTTACAAGCCAAAAAAAACCATAAATGTCAAACAATTATATAAGATCCCATCTACACATGGGATTTTTAGTTAAAGCTTTCAATTTTGGACGTTCTTAGTCCATCAATACGGTTGAATTCGATAGAAGACCACTTGACAGCACCAAAACGGACATTCAAAACAATGAAAGTGATAGCGTACTCAACATTAAAATAAAGCTGACATATTTTTGTGTTTATATTTTCCTTTCTAAACTTCACCCAATTAGATTTATAGGGATACTCATTGATAGACTTGTTAAGTAAATTCATGCAGGGCAGAGCCAGGATTTTCGGGCCGACATTCCAACCTCTAAATCCGAGTAGGGCCAGGCCAACTGAATTCAAATTTAAAAAATAGATGACGCAATTAAAAAAATTTATTTTTTTAATGTAATTTTTTTTTCATTGGTCGGAGTGGAGCCATGGCCTAGGCGCCCCCCCCTTCTTCCGCACCTGAATTCATGTGTAGTTTATATAAACCATAATTACGTCCTACTTTAGCTGAAGTTGCTTTTCTTGACGTCACCTTGAAAGAAAGAAAGAAAGAGATATGTATGGTGCAGTGCACATGCATTCTTTTCAAAGCCCAAAAATAATGAATGTTGTCGATATTTATTGTATCCTGAGTGGATCTTATTATCCCTTAATTGGATGGATTAAATGTGTGGGTCAAAAATAATTAATTCCGACGTAATTAGGCGGTGCAACAAACCAAATAGGGTAAGGTCAATGATGTCCGGTTCCAATGTCGCTGCCAGAAAGACGGAACATCTCCTGCAATGCTACGTGGGGCCTTATACGGCCAGAGACTTGAGTGGTCGACCCCGTCCGTCGGCAGCGGTCTCTGACTCAATAAACTGTCTTGTTGACAAACAAAACCCTTCAACAAATTTCTAAAAAAAACTTTAATTTTTCAAATAAATGACAAAACTTTAAAGACAATAACAATCTTCCTTGTTGGCAAGAGAAACAGTAGTTTATTATATCAGGAGGTCTTTTATGACCATTTATACAAAAAATAATGGCTTTAATGAGTCAACGACTGTCTAAAGTCGAACAACAATTAGTCATTATTTACCAAATAATAGGTACAAGGCTTTGTTTATATATATATAAGAGGCGCTTTTAAGATCATCTATGTGAAAAGTAAATGGTGTTAAATAGTAAGCGGCTTTTTGGGAGTTTCTCTGAAAAGTTCAGCGGACAATATTATATATGTGTGACAGGGAGCCGCAGGGCACGCGTCCCATTGTGTCGGATGACGGGAATCACGCACAAAGTCTAGTACCAACTTTTTCAAATTATAAAAGTCCGACGATTTATTGTTTACCGAAATAATATATAGGCGCCTTTTGATAAATATTTTCCTCGACTTTCTAAAAGCCCCCGGCGAACAAATGATTTATAAAAGGTACCATAAATTTTTATTTTAGAATTTTTCCTTTTGAGTTTGCTGCTTTCTTGATTCAGGTCATGCTTTTGAGTTTTCAGTTCGACTGCCAAAAGAAGTTTATAATGAAAGCCATTACGTTTGAAATCTTTTAAAATGTATGTCTTTCTAGTGTCGTACCTTCGATTGTAAAGGTATTTTTCGATTTCGTAGACAACTTTATTGTAGCTTATTTTTTCAGCTATAAAATACCAAAAACCACTTAAATTTTTGACAAATAACTAATTATTGCTTAATTTTTAGGGTTCAACAAATAGGGTGTTCAATTTTTAAAAAAAAATCTACAGAACTGCAGGGAACAAAAAGTGTTAAAAGTAATTTACACCCTCCCCTGCATGCGCAAAACAAATAACCACCTCAGTGTTCGCTGAGTGAAAATGGACGGGAGAAATTTTCATTTATTGGGGAAGGCTATACTTGCAATGTCTTGGGTTGGTTCAGCCATCTCAGGCTATTCTAGTTTAAAACTCAATTCAACAAGTTAATGAGACAAATATAAGCCGACCCGCTGTCCGACCTATCTCCATTACTCTCATCAGTCAAATAAACCATTAATCGTACACTCTCGCACGAGTCATCTAGTGATTTGTTTTCATTTATCTGCATTTTAAAGTTTCATGTCAATTATATCGATTCATGAGCAAAAGCCAACATTATATATATATATATATATATATATATATATATATATATATATATATATATATATATATATATATATATATATATATATATATATATATATATATATATATACACTTTCATGATTGTTAAATCACACGCCATAACCTTATGTTTGGGTTTGAACCGAGTTGATACACGAGTCATCTAGGCTGTTATATCTTTTAAATTAAACTGTTTATAAGACAAATGTGAAGAAGGAACATGGCTATTAACAAATAAGTTGCGCTCACCTGACCAAGAAGGTGAACCAGGCTTTAAATTACTAACTAGTTCAGGCACGGTTTGGTGATTTAGCCAAGTGAGCATTGAACATGTCTAGTTGAGTTTCACAGCGCTATTCAACAAACGGTCAAAATTGTTTGAGAAAAGAGAAAGGGTACTCAAAAGAGACGTGCAGTATCAGCCAAGTTAGGCATCTGGGTAAAAGCAAAGGCAATTCCCCATGCACTTGTGCTGCGTCAATGGAGGAAGAGTGTTGGTACCTCCACCTGATGCCCTCCTCTTTCTCTTGTTTAACTAAGTTAATTCGTTGCCTTGATCTCTGCAGTAGCAGAGGAGGACTTTTCGCACTGCTGATTTTTCCTCGGGCACTCAGGCATATCTTCTTTTCCGAAAATTGGGTCCTTATTTTGTCGTCGACAATGCAGCTCTTATCAAACATGGAGGAACAAACGTTTGGGTAATAATCTCAAACATGTGCCTCGCATTTTCATTTTTCTTATATGGGTCTACCGCCGCTCTGTGTTCATCGTTGCTCTTTCGATGCAAAGGCTGCTGGGAGTTAGCTCCCTACTCTCATTTCAAACCAATCAATGAAAAAAAATCAGGAAGAGAACAGTAGAAAGCATCATGCAAAGAGCTACGTCTTCCGGCCATTCAACCACCAGGAAACAGAGACCACTCCTTTTAACCGAGACAAGTAAGACAAGCAATTTTAAAACGTCGCAGTCAGGATTAATTTCTGCACGATCGATAAACCCTAGTTCTATTTAAGAAGCTCTACTTAAGTCATGAAAGTCCAGCCATTTAGTTTAATTAAATATTAAGCACTTGGTGTCGGGCAAGCATAGGCTGTTGATCTCTTCTGTCGAACAGCAACAGCAACGTCCGGTCCATCCGATGGCATGAAAGGTGTTTATTATAAGGAGAGATCCTGATTACAGTAGTTTCTAAGCACATAGCAAACAAAATTTCGTGCAAGGATGTAAGCACTGCTACCCTACACATGATTGCCACCGTCCGGTCTCTTGATTCAGTAGACAATGGGCAGCAGAGAAAACATTTTGAATTTGAAGGGCTCGCGCTCGACGCTCTTTCAGATTTGTTGTTTCCCCAAACCGTGGCCCCCAAGTGACGTTGGTATAATAAAACCAGTCATTAAATGAAATGAAAATACCGAGAGGAGACAGAGTAAGTACCGTTCTTCAAAGGTTTATGCCTCCGATCTCTTGCCAAATATGATGAATCTTAATTCGCTTGAGCTCCAGGGGAGCTCCTCATGCTGATGCGCCAAACCCTTCTCTCTCTCTCTCTCCGTCTCATGGAGGGTTCCCTTTCGCGAGGGTTGATTCCTATTTATAGTTAAAGTTACTCTTCGACGATCGATCACCTTACATCGTTAAATATGTATATTTATTTAGGAGGTTAATTAAATAGGTTACAAAAGAAAAAAATTGGGCAATTGAAAACTTTAGTATTTTCTTCTTGTCGGAGCAAGTACAACTCAGTGCCGTATTTTAGTAAATAAATGATAGACACATCCAATCGTTTCAATCAAAACGACCACACGGGAGTCGGGAGTGGTTGGAATCGATCCTTTTTCTTCTGTCCATACTTAAATACATATAGGCTACAGTGCTGCATGTGAAGCATAATACATGATATGTTTGCACTGCATTCATGCATTTGCAGAGTGACCGGAAATGATATTTTTTTTTTTCGCCTATATTTCTCTATTTACGGGTTCATTAATGGTCAGCAAGGATTGTCAAAATGTATATATAGCCAGTTCACATGCTGCAGTAGAACTAGACTTGTATGTGTTCCCCTCGATTCAATCCTTCATACATTCGCCGCACAATGAGAACAATATTGCTTAAGTGCATGTCGCATGGCGTGCTCCTACGTCTAATTAATTCATGCGCCACTTACAAAGCCAGTTAATTAATGAGAGACGTGCCAGCAGCAGTACATTGCAAGAAATTTCTTCAAATCACAAGCTTTGCTGGAGAGTTGAAGTTTTGATTTCAAGTTGTAAAATTAAGCAAGTTTGGTTTACTTCTGAATTAAACAGGTTGCAAATTAAACATCCCTCAGTAATAATCCAATAACGAGAAAGGAAATCCTTGATAGTGTTTCCGAGTGTCAACCATTGACATATTTTGGCTTTGCGAAACACATATATGAGTTTAACCAGCTAGAAAATTCCAAACCAAGGAAAAAGGCGGAAATTATTTGTAGGAAGTAAATTTACGGTGGCACTTTTAGCTACTTAAGCAGGATAGATAATTACTAAATTCACAAAGATAGTTACTTTAATATATCCTTGTTAACAGAATGACTCACGTACTAATAATGCAAAAGGTAGACATTGATTTGCAAACAAGAATAAATCAGGAACTATTTCATAAACATGTATCATCAAAATAATGTGACAGACCCTAAATATAAAATACAATATATGATTTGACCTTGAGTGACTGAAATTTCAGTACCAGAGGTATAGTTTTTTCTTTCTTTAGAACAAACAAAAAGGACAAAACTAAAGTTGTCTCCACGTTATCTCGTGTGTTCAGGCACGTCCATCAAACTTCTGTTCCTCTGACTTTAAAATATAGAATTTTAAAGAAAAAATAAGATTCATTTTTCAGTGTTATCAAGAAGCCAAAATTGGTCCTAAATGAACAATGCCTCTAAATGAACCTATAGAATTTTAATGAGAGGAAAGATCCACAAATATGGGTTAAGAAAGAGGAAAAAAACACTTAGTAAGTGCATTCTCAAGAGGATCGATGGTCTGAGTTATTTATTCAATAGCACATCCCGCTGCCTATTGCGATTGATTTGGAAACTTTCTACTTACTCATGAAGTGGGTTTAACGACTGGCGAAGAGTTAAGAGTGGGCAATGAACTTGGAGCAGGCAATGCAAGATTTATCTTTTCTTTTTTTGTCGATTCTGTACATAGTCGCAAATGAGAAGGTGAAATAGGAGCGTTATCTACCATGTTCACACTTTGGTATGTCTAAGACTGGTGGCTTTGCACTAGCCAATTTTCTCAATGTAGGCAGCAGAGTATCTGGTTCTGACTTGAGATGATTTTGCAGTCTTCATGTAGGCCTTTCAATGCATGTAAATCTTCTATGTTTCATTTCAATATGTATGATGGCACATATAAGTAGCTCCTCTTGCTTCTTGATTGAAACATACCGATAAACACGAAAGGGAAGAACAGGACCATAATGTCCATGGAAGTGTAGTAATATACATGTATTTTTTTTAGCGAGCAAATCTGACTATCCAAAAGCATAGCACCGATTTCTCAGGGGGGTGATTATTCACTACAAGAAATTAGAAGTTCAAGAACATGTGTTTCTAATGCGTTGCTATGCAAACAAATTTCGGTGTTACAGATGATATAAGTGGGAAAAGAATATTACCTCACCCGCGTCCCTTCTTCTCCCTCATCTCTTTCCCTCACCTTCCCCGTCTCTCTCTCCTCCCTTCCAGTCTCCGCTCTCTCTCTCTCAATCTCACCCACGCATCTACCCTTTCGTTTCTCTCTCTCCACCACAGAGGCTCTCGCTCGCATCACATCTCTCTCGTTGTTCTTCCCCTTTCTCGCCTCTCTAAGATGGCCATGGCCGCGATGACCATGATCTATGATGGAGATTTCTTATTTGATTTCATTTTATTGTGCCGAGGTTTCCCTTTCTCGTGACATTTTTTCATTCCCCATGAGGTTTTCCCTTTCCATGGAGAAGTTTAAGCTTGAGAGGAAGGGTCGATAGCTTCAATGCAGGGTCGAGAGGCTGCTGATGCCAGGTAGGCGTGCTGAATGGGACAAGCCAATTTGACACAATGGCATATACAAAGGTAGTAAATTTGTATAGGTTTCTACTTCCTAAAGGGGTGGCTCCACTCCAACTAATTGAAAAAATTGAAAAAAGAAAAATTTACATTAAAAAAATTTTAAATTTCTAGTTGGGTTTAGTTTGGTCCTATCCAGATAAGTTGGTTGGTCCGTTTAACTTGCCCCTGCAAAAAAATCATCCCTCCTCCGCTCCTGTTTAGAAGAAGATGTATTCCCAAGCGTGAATTCTATTTTCATTCTAGACCCTATTATTTGCTTTAGTTATGAGTTCCCTATTAGATTTGTAGCACAGGTATAGTTTCATTTTCACACCTAGAATTTAGTTGGTACTATTTCAGAGAGATAATTAACTGAATTCTGTAGTTTGCGAACATGGCTTTGTGTCTTTTAACCAGAGGGCCCTAGGTAAGAAACTAGGTTGAAGATCAATTTGTGTCTTTCAACCCAAGGACCCCGAGCTGTGACCTTGTTCATGGCATCTGGACTCCTATCCCTTCATCTGTGGGCATCTTCGTTTTTCCTTGCTGATTTTAGATATTTATTATTCTTTTTGTCGCAAATAAAATTATTTTGCTTCCAATTGACAACGAATGAAGGATTACATATCTACGCCTAAACCTAACGGATATTAACGCCAGTGGTACCATCTAAGTCACATGGGTACGTGAGTTAAGCGCGCACATGTGCTACATAATGTGATTTTTTATGTAGATGATTTGGTTTTCATATGTTGCTGCCAGGCCATGGGATAGCGTGAGTCTCGTTCTTTTGCTTTATTTTCGTCATCTTTTGATTGCTTTCAATTCTACGTAGTGACCTGATTTAGCTTTCTGACTTGGCCTTATTTCAGTCTGTTGCTGAAAGCCGAATTGGGATGTTTTTAGTGCCACTTCGTTGATGAACTATCTTCTTTTCTTTCTGCCTCCTATTACTCATCCTACTGCTTGTAAAAAATTTCGTGGCATTCGAGAAGGAAGGAGGTTGGTGGCCATGGAGCCGGTGCAACGGGTGTACCTAGTTGGGCCAATTTCAGCTCAAAACATACATAGCATTTTAGAGTCCAATACGGTCGCTCCTATGTCCAAGGTTAGGATAGACTTCTTTTTTCCACCTTCTGTTTGATTTATTTTTCCTATATGGCGTCCGGTATGTTGTTAGCAGCAATTTCTTACCGTCTAGCAGATATTTTATTTGTAGATCGACCTTTCGATTGAAGTTTGAGGTACAGTGGCATGTTGATCAAATCTTTCTAATTTCTAGCTCTAAGCTCAAAGGAAGTTCCAAAGAAGTGCTGATTTCCAATGTTTCATCGCTGCTGCAGTTTGGAAAAGTGACAAGAACTCGTCCATACTTGTTTCTGCTTTGGAATACAGCATCTTCTTGCATCCGTGTTGTTTTTCTTGGAAATGAGTTAGATCTAAGGAAAAAGTATTTCGAGCATAAACAGGAAATCAAGCAAAGTAGAAGAAGGTGGGGGGGGGGGGGGGGGGGGGGCTTTTTTTTTTTTTTTTGGAAATTTGCTAAATTTCATATTTTTACTGTTTATTCTCTATTTCAGTTTTTGATTACCTTAGCATCTACCCACCATATTTTCCTATATTTGTCCTTGTCTTTCCAGTTCCAGGTTTTCCAAAACACCCTCAATGTTTTCTTGATTTAGACAAATACGTTCTAATATTAAGGAGCATTAAATTGATTAAAATAAACTGCCAAATTTAACCCGGAAAAAACAAAGGATACTGCGAATAAGTCATCATCTTAATCACTATTAATTTTTTCAACATTTAAATGTGTTGTGATGCATGTTTCAGTATCATTTTGCTTATTTAATTAGAAGGCGATCTAATTATTTTATGTTTTGAAAACTTTCCCATTGAGTTCACGGAGTGAACCTTTTATCAGTAGTATCCCTAACATTCCAGTTTTCTGAAAGTGGTCGATAGGAACCTGTCTACACTGCACATCCCCATGTCACATACTCAGGTCTATAATAAATATATTCATCCAAAATTACTCAAATCAGCCTCCAGTTACATCGGTTGCTACGTACATATTAAAATTGTAATATCATGTTCCTAAAGATGACTCAGTATTAAACGAATAATTAATTCTTTTCATTGATAAATAAATCTTTTGTTTCGTCCTTTTTTGAGCCGATGATCCAACACCAAACAAAGGGGAAAACTTGGGACAATCCATGATCAAACTAAGCTCCACACAACATTGACAACAATACAGCTACAGGGAAACAACCATAGTTTTACCTTTGCCATTACGTTAGATAGGGTAGGTCGTAGTCGAACATACGTTAGGTTACAGCGGCTGTCCACTTCACTTCCTCCTTTCAGGGTCCATGGCCTGTTCCGTGCAGCCCTGCTTCATGCTGTTCTCTGCATTTTAGTTGGAGCGTCCCACTTGTACCAACCTGATGTTCCAACTTCCATGCATTCAAACAAAGGGAAAACCGTCCTTTTCAATTTATCTTGCTCTGTTTCCTTTGATCTCATATGTTATCTGCAATCTCTGACCCTCGTTTCCACTCTGCTACTCCATGTGCATCACCGTTTAATTACTTTCATCTGCCTCTTTCTAAAACTCAAGGTTGGCCTTCTGGTTTCGTTGAAAATGAAGTCCAACGAAATTTTGGGGAGGGGCACTAGGTACAATGACTCAATTTTTAGGTTTTTCAAAGAACCTCCAATTTAAGCAGTATCTGTGGGGTCCGTGTGGGGCAACTTCCTCACCGGCCACACCTGCCTCCGCTATTGCTAGGCTACCATGTAGATTGCATTTAAATGCTCCATTTCAATCGAAAGATCACCCAGTCATGGCTTCCTTTGCCTTTTTCTTGTTTCCAAAGGAGAGAGGATGTGCCGTACGGGGGTTATTGCATCTTGCTTCTTGAACGTTTTAGAGTCGAACTATAAGCTGCCAGTCTTTCTGTAAGCGCAAGAAATGGTGCAGCCTGAAGCAAACGTCCCATTTTTAGATAATGGCAGGACCAGTGATGCTCCTCTATCGGTGCAGAGGACGCTGGTAGAGTCAAAGAAGCTCTGGCGATCCGCCGGACCGGCTGTATTCAGCAGGTTAGCGATGTATGGGATGAACGTGGTCACTCAGGCCTTTGTCGGTCACCTGGGCGACCTGGAGCTCGCCGCTGTCTCTATCGCCAGCACTGTCATCGTGGGGCTCAATCTGGGGTTGATGGTAATGTCTCTTGCCCCTCTTCTCGTTTTTGGAGTTCTTTCATTCGACATTACCTCTACTGCCACCCTCACGCGCTCCATGGAATTTGAAAGATCAGAGAGCACCTTTTTCTTTTGTGCGTAGAACTTACTACAGAAAGTCTACTGTCAGTTTCTATCTAAAAACTATTGTTTTTTTTTTTTCTTTCCGTAATATTCCGGCTAAATTTTAGTTCAAAATAAAATAATTTTCTCACTCATATATTCAATGTTCTTTTCTAGGAGATCTAGCGAGAATAAGATTCAGTAACTCTTTTTTCTCTTGTTTTTTCGACGCCTGGTGATCTGCTTCCTTATGGAGGAACACTTTGAATCTGATACTTCATCCGGATTTTTTAGCCAGCAGACCTGTGATCTCTATCGGCCTACTCTTGACCGAGTAGGCATGAAGGTCAATTAAACTGCACACTCAACTCGTTTTTGAAGATTAATGTGTCCAAATCTCTCTCTTGCTCAGCCATCTATATGCCCCTGTTTCTCTATCCACATAATGTGATTTCAGTTCATGTTTCCTCCATTAAAAGATAAAAGGGAACTTGGCACGATAGGATTTGTTGCTAAATGAATGTGGGGATGGTTTTGACAGTTGGGGATGGCAAGTGGATTACAGACACTCTGTGGCCAAGCATTTGGCGCTGAAAGACATTACATGCTTGGGATCTATCTGCAGCGTTCTTTCATTGTGATGTTCATGTATGCCGTCCTCATGTTACCACTCTATATCTTCGCGACTCCAATCCTAAAGCTTGTTGGACAAACAGATGCTATCGCAGAGCTTGCTGGGTCCTTGGCTCTTTGGTTCATCCCTCAACAATTTGCCTTTGTTTTCTTGTTCCCATTGCAGAGATTCCTACAGTGCCAATTGAACAATATCATCATTGTTTGGGTTACTGCCATTGCTTTCACAGTACATTGTGTCTTGAGCTGGCTTCTCATTTACCATCTAAACTTTGGGCTTGTTGGAGCAGCTGTTAGCCTTAATATTGGGTGGTGGTTACCGGCTATTGGACTATTTCTATACATGGTTTTTGGTGGCTGCCCTCAAACTTGGACTGGCTTTTCAAGAGAAGCAACTAAAGGCCTTTGGGAATATGGGAAACTATCTACTGCTTCTGGTGTCATGATATGGTCTCTCTCTCTCTCTCTCTCTGTGTGTGTGTATGTGTTTGTTGCATGCATGTTTGCTGTGTTGGCTGAAATAATGGACTACTTGTTGACTTATCTTGTGATGTTTGTAGTTTGGAGAACTGGTATTACAGAATCTTGGTTATATTGGCTGGCAACCTAAAGAACGCAGAGATTGCAATAGATGCTCTTTCCATATGGTTAGAGATTTGGATATTGGAACTGAACTCTTCCTTCATTTTTTTTGCTTTTCTTTAATATTTCAAGTCTTTATTATATGTTGATTTCTGGTTTCTGTATTTGACAATCAGCATGAATATCAACAGTTGGGAAATAATGATTCATCTAGCATTCTTGGCAGCAACCGGGTATGTTTTTTGTACTGGCTTTTGGCTTATGTGCTGTGAAAGTGGAAGTGAATATAAGGGGAATACATTTTAAAGCACATAATTTTGTCCTAAACTAAAATATGGTGGTCCTGGTTTTTGTACTAGAGAATGATACTCCGCTAAACCCTCATGTTGAATTTAGGTCAGATGTGATCCATTCCTCGGGCAAGGTCCATGCCCCTCAATAGAAATTTTATTGAGTGCTAATGAGATGAACGGTCCACATGTATGGGTTAAGAAAAAAAAATATGCACACTTAATAAGTGCATCCTCAAGAGGATCGATCGTCTGAATTGTTTATTGAATAGCACATCCCACTGTCTATTTCCATTGATTTAGAAACTTTCTGCTTGCTCATGATGTGGGTTAATGACTGGCGCAGAGTTAGAGTGAGCAATGAACTTGGAGCAGGCAATGCCAGGGGGGCGAAGTTTGCGAGCATCGTCTCAGTGGCGACGTCAGCAGCAATAGGACTCTTTTTCTGGATTCTCATCATAACCCTGCACAACGAATTTGCTCTTCTGTTTACCTCAAGCACCGCCGTCATCCATGCTGTATCAAATCTGTCCATATTGCTTGCCTTCACCATTCTTCTCAACAGCGTTCAACCAGTTCTTTCTGGTCTGAATTTTGACAAGTTTTTTTTTACCACAAGCAGCGAGCCAACTGAAGGCTGAGTTGGCTCATATTTTCCTTTTCGTTATAGGTGTGGCAGTGGGTTCGGGATGGCAGGCTTTGGTGGCCTACATAAATATAGGTTGCTACTACTTTGTTGGTCTTCCTGTTGGTGCGGTACTTTGCTGGGTTTTCGATCATGGTCTACTGGTATACAGCATCTTCTTCACTTTGTTTCAAGTTTGCTTTTCTTCTATTGAATTCACACGAAATTATCGAGCTGAATTTTGGAGTACCACAATGTTAATTAGGGACTTTGGAGTGGAATGATTGGAGGGACTGTTGTCCAGACATTAATACTGACAACCCTCGTGATCCGTTGTGATTGGGAGAAGGAGGTAGACTCTTCTCTTTTTCTCCTCCGTCATGTTGTACTGCATCGCTTTACATGTTGGCTAACCTTTTAGTTCTGCATTGAACCTTCAGGCCCAAAAAGCGAAAGACCGGGTCGTTAAATGGGGTGCTTCAAGTCCGGCGCAGGAACCAGCAGATTTTCGCAGAGACGAAACCAATTACTCCAACCCACGATAGGTTTCGATTATGTTCTTGCCCGAATCGGGCTATTAAGACTTTTCTTTAATAACTAAGAGTTTGTGTTCTTGCACATGTAGAATAAAATTGTTAATCAAAAGAATAAAAAAAGGAGTATTTTCTGGTGTGGTGTTCATAACTTTACATCCACGACAGATACCGCTCATCTTCTCAATTTTAATCTAGACAGCTATGCAGCTATGGACATTCATGGGTAAGGCAATATATGCATGTAAAGAAAACGTTATTCCAAATGCTACGGTGTCCAGATTTGACATCACAAGGTACATATGATCAAGCGAATGACGTGGCATGGAAGACTGATCAGATGGGTCCCATGAAAGTTCAGATCCGGGATCCACAAATCTGATCTTATTTTGTTCCTTAGGGCCCGTTTGATGGGCGGGTGAAATTTAACGCGATAAATTTATCAAAAATTTACTGGATGAAATTTCTTTCTCTTCCAATCTGAGGTCTTGTTTGATGCACAGGAAGAATTAACCGTGATAAATTTAACCATGTTTGACAACCGTGGTAAATTTACTATGACCATTACTACTAGATCTTGGTTGGCTACTATCCAACTTTGATTAGATCACATTGGCCATGCTTATGATTGACCTTAAGCCATGTAGGCAATTGACCACACAAAGTATTACATAATACATAATTAGATTATCCCAAATGCAACTACTTCTGGATTCCAATTCAACATGGGTTATCAAGAGTTGCTCTTGGGGCCATCGGGCATCCTCCTTGACTACAACCAGTAAGGGCTAGCATGTCCTTCTCATATCTGAATGAAAAACAACAGATTACTAGCAAGGCCATTGTTTGCCAACCGAGAGTCTTGTGCGTAAATTTTATTACCAAGTGCCATTGCAAGGCCTTCCAGCAGAAGTAAGCTCATGGAGGACCAAGTGATAAGGCGAACTGCTTATCCATGAGAAATAACTCACCATGAACCAGGAAATTGGTGCTTTCAAATATGGTTCAATAGTCTGTTATTCGGGAGACAATCAACCTTCAGGACATCGGTGAAGTGCTCCACACCAAATTTATCTGAGAACTCACTGTAACAGGACTTCGAAGTTTGAGTTCATTCCATGTGCGAGATTCACATGCTATTCATCATGTGCAGAGTTTGAAAAAAGTTTAAAGACCTCCAACGACAAGGCCACAGAACTAAATCATATGCCCCAGTCCAAAATGATCTCCAATTAGGTGTCATGATCTTGATGGCAGGAACTACCACAGGACTCTCAACTGAGAGTGCTTGAACGCCTGATTCTCAGTTCTCTCTAAATCCTTTGTGCATTATTCTATACCACAGGATTCTCAGTTCTCTCTAAATCCTTTGTGCACTATTCTACTTAACGTATTTTCGTTCTGTTTATAAACTCTTTAGAAAGTAAATGCACCAAAAAGGGAAAAACACCGATCAGAAAACGAGAAGAAGAGGAAACGCCCAAATCGAAACTCCACGTACCGATGGAAGGCGAAAACCCCCAAATCGGAACTCCAAATCGCCCAAATCAAAAGAAGAACAAAAGAAGAGGGAGGGTGAACATGCGATGGCACAGCGAGAGAGGAGGAGGTGCGGAGGGAAGGCATCAGCGAGGGAGGAGAAGAGGGAGGGTGAACAGGCGATGGCACAGCGAGAGAGGAGGAGCGGAGGGAAGGCATCAGCGAAGGAGGAGGAGAGGGAGGGAAGAGGAGAGGGAGGAAGAGTTGCAGAGGAAAGGCATCACTGTCAGAATCAGGGCGGAGGAGGAGCATCCTCATGCCCCTCCTGCTTGTGGTCGTTGTCCTCGCTGAGATTTCATCGACTGCGGTGGGAGCTCGTCGACTGAGGAGGGAGACGCTCAGACGCGCGAGTGAAATGAACAGACGCCTTCGAACGGGTGAAATTTCACCCGCTCACTTTATCGTAAACGGGGTGAAATTTCACCCCGTTTGATGGTTTTTTTGTCGGGCGGGTGAAATTTCACCCGCCGGTACTTATTTCAACCGCCCCACCCATTTTTTCTGGGCAATCAAACAGGCCCTTATATAACAAGACATCCGGCTTTTTCTTTCATCTAATTGAATTCAAATGAATAATATAATTAATAAGAACATTAACCTTTGGAGAGAATGATGCCATTCCTCAATCAGAAGCTTGCCTCTTTTTCTAAAAAGTGCAGATGGCAATGTCAGGGATTCCGACTTCTCAGGCCTTCAGAAAAGGGAGGCTGAGGAAGTCATAGCTGATCTCATGAGGAAAGACAACTTCCTGGTAGCGCGAAGAAAGTATATTATTTCGTATGTGGCCCATACAGTTGGAAAAGGAAGCTGAAAACAGCTCGGCAAAAATGGCCAATGGGGGGTATTGGGTTGTGGTGCGGCTCAAATGTGGGGCAGAAAGCTGATCTTCGGAAATTGCAGCCTTTCACTTGATGTTCTGCAGTTGATTTCCAGAAATGCGATCACTAACTCTTACCTTACGTGACTTGGGATCACTTGCCTACTGTTTAGACTTTTATGATCCAGTTTCCTAAACTTGTGTCGTTTTTTTGGTTGATTTGTTTGTTTCATTTGTTGAATCATTCACATGCAAGCCTGCTGGGGATTAGGGCTCCATCCCTTCATTTAAAATCAAAGAAAAGCACACAGTTGAACCATTGATTTGATTCTTTAATAATGGGGAGGGGCCCTAACCCCAGCAGCATCGCATCGGAACTAACAAAGAACATATTTATTATCATTAGAACGAACACTAGGTTATATAAACTGAAAATTAATTAGGCTTTTAGTTATGATCCAAACAAACAAAACTTGAGCTTTATTTTTTTTTATCAAACACACAATTAAAACCCAAGTTTCTATGTTACTGGGTTCCATGTAAATCTAGGTTTAAAATGTATCATCCAAATGAGCAATACGTTATTGGCATGGTTAATGGGATTCCTGAAAGCAATGCCATGAAGCAAAACAAACTTTAAACAAAGAATGGTTGTTTCCTGCTAACTATGCACCTTCTTATATATATTGTGTGTTCAGTCCCAACATGCGAGTTACATGTTCGGGGTCCAAGTTGACAAAAATGTCCAAGTTTTTTTTTTTCATAAAATGACAAAAATGACTGAAACACCTTTCACACAACTTGACATGCTTATCGTGCTCTCTAAAAGATGATCCTGGAAATGGCAGCTTTGGGAAGAGAGATCATTTTCAAGGAGGATGGAGAAGGAATGATACTTTGCTAGAGGATGGGAGATGCTTTGCTAGAGGAGAGACTTTTTTTTGCATTCTTATAATTAAATCCTTGAGATTCATAAAAGCCTCGAAGTATTTGAATCACATTGCGACGTAGCTGCGTTACTTTGTCTAGTTTGTGTTGTAATTATCAGGCGATAGTATTGACTCGATCAGCAGACACGTTGAATGACATTGTTATGTTCTTGAGACAATTAAAAGAGTCGGCCACAGTTGACTGGGTTCAGAGTGTCTCCAAAGTCCGATTGCCCTCGTTTTGGACTAGATTCTATTCAAAGGACCGAAATGTTGCCTTTACATTTTAGGATCTCAATTTAACCACAAGACCTGGTTTTGTGCCTGATCCATTTGCCCCTCCGCGTGCAATCCATTAACCACATTGGTTTCAAATGGTGATAAACGCACACCATTAATGCTCTTTCATCATGTGGATCCAAATTTTTGTGTGCAGTATGCTTGATGCTGTGCCAAAAAATGGCCGCTGAAGATGCTGCATCGTTCAGTTTATAGTTATGGTTGTAGGAAAAAATGAACGAAAATATCGCGGTGCCTGATCAGGTACATCTAATTGCATTAAAAGTGCATCCAATAGGGAGTTCACTCAAGTTTAAAAGCAGAAAAAAGGAAAGCAATAAGAGCTCTGCTTCCTGCCTATAAAAGGAGGCAGTCTTGCCCCGCAAAATTTGATATGGGAACTTAGACCGAAGGGAAATCGGTTTGCTCTTTGATTGAGTCACACCAAAGCTGCTGCACAATTACAGCAGACGCATATTGCGCTTGGGCTCTTGATACCACGTAAAGGCAGAGGAGAAGGCCAACAGAGCTGGTCAGGCATTGGGTGTCGTCGTCTCGTCCCATGCACCATTTCGGGGTGTCTCAGCTGCAACTGGGGTGGTGCTCCATTTGCTAACTCGACTTCTTGCTTTTTGGGCCTACATTTAACACTCAGTTCAAGGGAAAGGTCAGATCTACCATTTCTGCTTTAACACTAAAAAAAATTTATGACTCAAAAATTAATTGTCTGCCATTTTTATGACCTTCGATTCATCTGTCGAACCACGTGACGACCAGACCAACGTGGGTCATGCAGAAAAACCATGAGAGCTGCATGAGCAATCCCAATCTGACCTGACCCAGCTTAACTGAGTTCAACTCTTTAAGCCATGGAGCCAGAAACTGCCATAAAAAGATAAGACAGGATAAAAGTTCAGAAACTGTACCTCCTTCTCCCAATCACAGCGGATTACGATAATTCCCAGTATTAATGTCTGCACCGCTGTTCCTCCAATCATTCCACTCCAAAGTCCCTAAACAACGTTCCCAAAGTTGAGAGATTTCTTGTATAGAAGACCCAAAAGCAGAATTTCAAAAGAAAGTGAGACGCATATGTAGATGCGCACCAGGACGCTGAGATCCAGAACCCAACAAAGCACAGCACCAACAGGAACCCCAACCAAGTAGTAGCATCCTATATTTATGTAGGCGACGAAGGCTTGCCATCCTGAACCCACTGCCACGCCTGTAAACAAGGAAGGAGAAGATTTCGCAACTTTTAGGGCCCATTAATTTGGCTACCAAATGTTTGTGGAAATTCACCTGAAAGGACAGGCTGAATGCTGTTGAGAAGAATGGTGAAAGCTAGTAATATGGCCAACTTTGATGCAGCTTGGAGCACCTCTGTGCTCGAGGTGAAGACGAGAAAAAATTCGTTGTGCAGTACAATTATGAGAATCCAGAAGATTATTCCGACGACCATCGACGTCGCTGCCGAGACAATGGTTGCAAACTTTGCTCCCTTCGCATTGCCGGCTCCGAGCTCGACGCTCACTCTAACTCTGCACGGTTCATCCACTTCATGATTGTGCAACTAGAAACGATCTAAATCAAAATGTTCATTTTGGGTTCAGCGTAGTTATCTTGGAGTAATGCTAAAAATGACATACTTCTTCTCCATTGATTTGCTTCTGATGACTGGTTAAGGCCTAAGGGGGGACAGAGCTGGTCATACTCCAGTGAGAATAAAATATCTACCTTTTTCTTGACACGATGGGAGAAAAAAATTGGTATCATCAAACATATTATGTCATGCATTCGCGACTTTAAAATACAACGAAACAGAAGAGATTCTTCACAAACTTCTTGAAAGAACATTGAAAAAAAAAAAACAAAAAAGGAAAGAATCCTTCTTCGTCCTTTTGTTTCCAAAGTGAAACAGTACGAGAATTCACTGGTTTTGGTTTTAAAATATTGGCCGATAAAGTGGAAATGGATCGGTGGTCAGCACGTGGTAGGTCCCATATCAATCCCTCATTGCCTAAAGTGAGATCATAACTGAAAAATTTAAAAATGATGCCGTTGGGGCCACGTAGAATTATTGTTCTGAAACGGCAACTGGTTGGCCTCACATTAATGAATTTTCAAATGGTGCAGATCACGTGCAACGCAAAACAGTAATTGCTCGTGGCCACAACTGCATCAATTTTTTTTCTTTCAGTCGTGATCTCTCTCTATCTCTCTGTCTCTTCTATGAAACCCTCAAATGAAGGCTTCTGGGTAGTGACCAACATCTTGAGAAGGGGCGTTTTGCTTTCTGAAATAAACTAGTCTGAACTCGTGAAGGAGAAGCATGATCTTTCTTTATGCCTGTGTCACGATAATGAATTTTTCATTCCCCGGTAAGTGCCAGAAGACTGAAAAAAGGAAAATGCAGATACATACCCTGTTGCAGCCAAGAACGCTATAGGAATCATGTACTCCCAGCCATTGATATTCATGCTGTCCGTAAAACAAGAAACGTAGACTAATTTATCCGAGAGACGAAAAATAAGAACAAAAATGCTCATTTATAGATGGCAAAATGTAAGAACATTGATCAATTGCCTAACCATATAGAGAGTGCATCAACCGCAATCTCCGCATTTTTCACAGTACCAGCGAGCAAGACCAGGATCCTGTAGTACCAATTCCCCAAACTACAGAAAAACATGAAGACGAAAAGTTACCATGACGAGGAATATGTGTGTGAGAGACAGAGAGAGAGGGAGAGCAAACCATATCATGACCCCTGAAGCAATGGACAGCTTGAGGAACTCCCAGAGACCTGCAAATGCTTCCCTTGAGAAACCTGACCATGTCTGAGGGCACCCACCGCACACGACGTAGAGCAGAAGTCCCAGAGCTGGCAACCACCACCCTATGTTGAGGCTCACCGCGGCTCCGACAAGCCCAAGGTCGAGATAGTCGATGAGAAGCCAGCTCAAGACACAATGGACAGAAAACCCAATTGCAGTAACGCAAGCGATCACGATGTTCTTCATCTGACACTGGAGGAATCTTTGCAACGGGAACAATAAGACGAAGGCAAAATGCTGAGGAATGAACCAGATGGCCAAAGTACCCGATAGCTCCGCTATAGCGGTGGTTTGTCCAAGGAATTTAAGAATGGGAGTCGCAAAAATGTACATTGGTAACAGAATGATGGCGAAGATGAACATTATGATGAAAGAGCGTTGCAGATAGACTCCTAGCATCGAGTATCTCCGAGCACCAAATGCTTGACCGCAGAGAGTCTCCAGTGCAGATGCCATGCCCAACTGTCAAAATTTAACATTCATTTTTTCATTCATATATGCCGGAGTACATCTTTTGAGAAAGAAGCATAAGTGAAGATTCGAGGTGGATTTAGTGAGTAGTTGATGTTTTCGATCTGAGCTATGTTGGATGAAAAATACCATTTATCAGTTCCAACTTCTGATGAAGAAGATGTTGATCTATTTGATACTCGGTCGACTAGCAGTTCAAACTGTGTTGTGATACTTGAAAAACACAAGTACTCTGTTTCTCACTGCAGGAGCATGTAGCAGCACTAATGCCATGACCCCGGCCATGTTGGCATGGAAAACCACTAGACAAGAGAGAAAATTTCAAAACAAGTTCTTCCTAATGACAAAAGAAATCGGCACCGCATCCCATCTAATACTGCATCACAGGGGAAATGATTAGCTAGCAGCGGGGAAGATTAGAAAACAAATGTCGATCATCTTGTAATTTGAAGTGAAAACTGTCCCCGCTCTCGGGCAACATAGCACTAGTGGAGTGACTAGTCTATAGTGGGCGACGTGCACTATAGTTGCAGAGAGGGAGAGGGAAAGAGAGAGAGAGAGAGAGAGAGAGCGACCATCAAGCCGAAATTGAAACCAACAATGACGGTGCTGGCAATGGAGACAGCGGCGAGATCCAGGTCGCCAAGATGACCAACGAAGGCCTGAGTGACGACGTTCATCCCATACGTTGCGAGCCTTGTGAACATGGCCGGCCCTGCTATCCTCCACAGCTTCTTGGACTCGACCAGCGTTCTCTGCAGCAGAGGCACTTCCTCCTTCTGCGCCCCATTCCCTTCTAGCAGCGGTACGCTCACTTCCGCCATCTCTCCCTCCCTCCCCGGCACTGATCGGCGAATGGGAAGAAGCAAGGGAAGAAGAGGGAAGCCCCTCCCCTGTTTTCTGTAGCTTTCTGCTGCTTCAGCGCTCCTCGGCAAGGGTGTCTCAGTAAAAGAGAGGAGAGGGGGACGACACGAGAGACGGATGGAGTCCAGAAGAGAGTGACTGAAAGCATTTGTGGAACGGCAGCTCGTTCCACTTCATCGTTGAAGGTACTGACTGTTAGGTGGGCGATCGGAGTGGTGCTCTGTGGACTTGGTCATGAATGGCATCCACGGTGGCTTAATTTCCAAGTGAACGCATTTAATAGCCCCTGTTTGGGGATTGCTTGCCGGCATGTTGTGTACTTTTAGCCGGAGCATATCATTTAGTTAAGGATGACTTTCAAGAACAATCAGGTAAAGAGAAGGAGAGAAAAAGTGGAGAGCAGGATCTGTCATGGAGTGGGTTGCATTGCAGATCAGGCCCCATAGAGTAAGCTAGCATATCAGATCCAAGTCTGTTGAGATCCAGATCAGTGATGCCCGGCGATAGATCTAAATCTGAGATGCCAATTCAAGATGGGCGTCAATCAAAAGAATCTCAACAAGTTGCCGATTTAGATAAACCAGCTGCTACTCTAGATACTGAAGCAAGGGTTTAATCATGTAAAGATAAGATTAATATAAGTTCCTAACTAAAAATGAGGAGAGATTCTCTGCTCCATATCACATGGCTGTTGCTTGACTTGTTTATTAGTGGAAACCTCACCGTGGTGACGGTAGAGTGGTGAGGCATACTTACTTCTCTGAACCACGTTGACTTTCTCTCTCTCTCTCTCTCTCTCTCTCTCTCTCTCTCTCTGTGTTCATGTATCTAGGAGAAAAAGAGAGACGCGGGCGCACATGAGGTGTGCGCCTCAAATGACACCCATAGCGTTTTTGGCCAGTTGGTTATTGTAAGATATACTAGTGACAAAGTTAACCGCTATAGGTTTTGCAAGATATAGTCAGCGCAGCGGTGGTATAACTAGCAGTGGGAAACAGCAGCGGTATACCTCTATACCAGTTTGAATCATCACCGGCGTAGATCTATACCGGTTATCATCACCGGTATAAGTTAAACATATAGGCAGACACCCAACAAATAAAATTTACAACCCACTAAACAACACATAAGCTTTGATGGAAATTTCAAGCTTTGTAAATAGCAAGATCACATGATCTGAAGGTATGTCACAAGAGATGGTTCTTTCCACAACACAAGGCACACTTTTTGCCTTGTAAAAGTAGTTTCTTTCATGAGAAAAGACCATTATATCGCCATACTTACAGTTCGTCCTTCATGACTTCCAGTTAATGTTTGAAGCATCAATCCTTTTATTAGCTACGCTCTTAACAACCTATCTAAAACTGCTAATTAAATGCAAGGAAACAATGGAATAGGTTTTTGGAGAATTATGACGATTGTAAGCTCCATAGGAGGTGGTCTCTTGGCTGCTTGTATGCCATTCATTGTTCAAGCAACAAAACACATGGGTAATCAAGCTGCTGAGCTTATCCCATAGTTTAAATTAAGATCTTAATTAACAATTCTGATTCATCAATGATAACACCCACACCCATATAACAACCAAGATGTCATCCCCAACTAAAATGGTTGTCACCTCCCCTAAGCTTCCCCATAAGATTGATAACACCCAGAAGCCACCCTGAGTTATAATGGTCGTCAGGTACTCTTAGAAGTCGTTTGATAGGACAAGCGTGTTCCGTTTTATGAAATTCTGAGACAAACATCGGACACGGAACAGCATGAACAGGAGGGACACTGGAACAGGGGCTATAGAATCTTCTTCTGTTCTGTGCTGTTCCGTGGTTACCCGCCGAACTCATCGCCTGGGACACGCTCTTGACAATGTCCCTCTCCCACTCCCTCTCGTTCTCTCTCCCTTGCACTCATAGTGTTCTCTGTCTGTCTTCCATTCCGATGTCTACACTTTCCGGCAGCCTTATCAACAGTCTCTTGATGACATGTTCACCAACGTTTTGGCTCTCGGCTGCTCACCGGCTTCCTTCGCTGATGCCAACCGACTTTTCGTCATCCCGTCCAAGTGAGTGGCTGACCTCTGCTTCCTTTCTTCTTCTTCTTCTTCTTCTTCTTCCTCCTCTTACAGTTGCAAGCTACACGACACTTGATTTCACTTATGACAGAGAGAGTGCATCGCACCCGTTTGATTCTTCTTCTTCCTCCTCCTCCTCTTACAGTTGCAAGCAACACGACACTTGATTTCACTTATGACAGAGAGAGTGCATCGCACCCGTTTGATTAAATGCTAGAGAGAAATGCTAGAGAGATGAAAATCTTTTTAATGCCTGCAGTTACGAGTTTAGGGCTGTAGACGGATGCTGTGGCCAACGTCTTGCATACTTACAAATTCGTTTGTGGTCATATATTTCTGTAGTGATACTTCTACGAGCCTTATTTGACAAGAAAATACACATTCTTGAAGAAGAAAATCGATAAGCAGGTTTTAGCTATGGAGGTTTA
This sequence comes from Nymphaea thermarum, assembly GCA_011799765.1. Lineage (NCBI taxonomy): Eukaryota > Viridiplantae > Streptophyta > Magnoliopsida > Nymphaeales > Nymphaeaceae > Nymphaea > Nymphaea thermarum. The sequence goes on along the minus strand of JAANDH010000157.1, from coordinate 432,903 downwards.
ATTCAAGTTTAAGTTCACATTCTGTTCGTATAGATAACCAGCATGAGCTTGATCTGGTTGTGGGTTTAGTCAATTGGTGAGAAGGTTTGGGAGGTCTCTGTCTTACAATCCTACTTGTTGAAGCATCTAATTTTCTTGCAATAGCTTAGCAAAAATGTGTTTAACTAACTAGGGTGATGTAGTATTTCGTTATTTGATTGACTTTGTAAGTTTGTAGTGGTGACAGTGTATTGTGGATTTAATGATGTAGACTTGACCATCATAGTTTGGTGGAGATTTTACAATAACTTTTGATGTCCTTGAAAATGCTTGTTTTTTCCTCAAGGGTACTGGACTATTGAATTGTTCCATTGGCATTGTAGTGCTTCCACTGTGTGGCTGTTGGATCTGATAATATGAATGTGACCTCTGAAGAGGTGTTTTTATGTTGTCTGTTGGACTTGGTGATGTGAATGTGATTTCCATAGGCATTTCAATGGATTGGTTTGAAATTATTTGGACTAACGTTCTTTCTTCATGTTATAGTTGGCAAATGGGTTGAAGCCATTTTTTCAGATTTCTCAATAAAAAACATGAGAAAAACTATGCTTTTGGCATCTCTATATTGGTCATATTTGAAGAATAATAAAAAGAAATTGTATTCTTATAGGAAATGTTTCTATCATGGAGTCCACAGAAGACCGTTCACGCTTAACAGAGATGGTTTGCTATTTCTTTGATCTGCTATCCCCCATTCTTTTATCTATATTTCACCTTTTAATATTAAATTAATATGAGAATGTTCAATTTTTATGGTTTGCAGGAAGCAAATAGATGGCCCAAATCAAGTTTACAAGATCAACGAAAGTGATTAGCAGACTCTTGATGGCCATTGTACATTACTATTATAGAACAAAGTGGGCAGAAATGGGGAGACTACTGTTGACAGAATAGGGAAGTAGTTAGATGGTTGTTTATACTTATACATGCAATTATGAAAAGTTGATGATTCATTGACAGAGTAATTGTTTTTGTACAAATAGCAAAAATTAATTTTTTATGAGTTGATGATCTTTTTCGCTTTTCTTTTTCCAATCTCATATATATATATATATATATATATATATATATATATATATATATATATATATATAGAGAGAGAGAGAGAGAGAGAGAGAGAGAGAGAGAACTATTGTTTCGTCTTAACTATTCAAACACTTCCTTTGAGTATTTTTATAATGGAACAAGAGACTCCAGAAACAAACATTAGACAGGACGAACAAGAACAGATAAAGATAAAACGAACGCTGGACATAAGGAACATGGTGTTTGTTTTTAAACGAACAAGAACAGATAAAGATAAAACGAATGCTGGACATAAGGAACATGGTGTTTGTTTTTAAAACTATCAAACAATGAACGGAGAACACCATTGACATGACAGACAGAACAATAGTGTGTCTTGTTCGCTCCGTCTTATAAACGACCTCTTAGCTTCCATAAAAGATTGAGTAATTAATGCTTGCCGCTTGACCCAGATTGTCTCCTCCCTTGAAGTGAAAAATAAAATCAAGTAGGCTTGCCATATCAATCACCGGAGGGAGGCAAGCGGAGCCAGAAAGGGCGGACCACAAATGAGAAGAAATCATGGCAGGGGGGCTGTGACAAGAGAATGGGATAAATTCCAAACGATTTTTTTTGCTACCATGAACTCCTTGTGGTTAATTAGGAATTAAACTGATGAGGCTTTCGCTAGACATGAAATTGTTCTAAAGCGTAGGAGAGGAGAAGTGGAAAGTTTTGAATTACGAGGTTCTTGCCGTCATAATGGCTGTGGGTAAAGATGAAGTTCTTGCCCAGGAGATCTTGTGTGAAGGAACGATAAGGTTCTGTGCGCATTGTCGACTCAATACTCACATGACGGATGACTCTAAGATTTTGGTTAGGCCCTCACAGGAAGAGGTAAAACTGGACAACAATGGTGGTTGGTCTGAGGTTAAGGTGCACCGTAGAGAGTGGAAAGGGGTACAAGCTCAGGGTGCAAGACCTCGGGAAGAAATTCTGAGAGCCTCTACAGACCCGTATGGAGGATGGAAAGGCTCGCTAAGCTATTTTATATGGCTTTTGGCATAGATTTTTACAAGCACTACTGGCGTATTGTGGGAGATGAGCTTGGTGCTACTATTAAAGATTTTTTTAAGACAGAAAAAATTGTGAAGAGCGTAAATCTAACCCAGGTTGAGAGGATGCTTATATACAATAATGTCAAAGATCATGGTTGAGAGGATGAAACATATGCTGGGATGAATTTTAGGCACAGACCAGGGAGCATTTGTCACTAACAGGGTCATACAAGACCAAATAATCATAGTTCATGAAGTATTTAAATGTTTGGAGAAAGGTAAAGGAAGTTCAGCCCTCATGAAACTGGGCATATCAAAAGCTTATGGTGGAGTTGTTTGGACTTTTTTGGAGTGAGCTTTGATGAAATAGGATTCAGCCAGTTATGGATTGACAGACTTATGAAATGCGTTAAAACAGTCTCACTGGCAGTAGTGAGGAATGAGATATACGAGAAGATAGGAATAAAGAAGGAAGTTGATCAATGAAGGAAAAAGATATGGGAGAGTGACACCATTCCAAGAGCGAAATGGAGTTGCTATTTAGCATTGGAAGGTTAATTACTAACGGTAGACAAGTTGAAGAGTTTGGTAATTCAGTTGGCCAGCTGATGTTGTTTGTGCATGTGGAAGTTTGTTGCAGGTGGGTTCAATATGACTTTCAGCTAATGAGGGTCTTTTAAGCGAAGCTCTAGCTGGGTGGTGGAGCAGGCCTTTTAAATCCAAAGAAAGCATTAGAAGCTGGCGACATCCTTCCCTTTCGTTGTGTGGAATGTATATATGGAAAGATCGTAATGCTGTGCTTTATGAGAAAAAGATTAGAGCTTATCGTAATCTGCAGGCCTGTATTTGGAATGATATTATAAAATTTTCTCTGGCCATGGTGTGCTTCAAAAAGAACGGGAATTAGCTTTCAATTTGGTGCAGCACAGAGATCAGGCCCGATCCTGCTGGCCATCCTTTGGAGACAGTGATGCCATTCCTCAATCAGCATGCACCACTGTAAGTCTGTAAATGGGATGCAGAAGCTTGCCTTTGCTCTAAAAAGTGCAGATGGCAATGTCAGGTGGTCAGGGATTCGGACTGCTCAGGCCCATCAGAAAGGGGAGGCCGAGGAAATCATAGCTGATCTCATATGGCCCATCCAGTCGGAAAAGGAAGCTGAAAACAGCTCGGAAAAAATGGCCAATGGGGGGTATTGGGTTGTGGTGCGGCTCAAATGTGGGGCAGAAAGCTGATCTTCAGAAATTGCAGCCTTTCACTTGATGTCCTGCAGTTGATTTCCAGAAATGCGATCATTAACTCGTACGTGACTTGGGATCACTTGCCTACTGTTGAGACTTTTATGGCCCAGTTTCCTAAACTAGTGTCGTTTTTTTGGTTGATTTGTTTGTTTCATTTGTTGAACAATTCACTTGCAGGCCTGCTGGGGATCAGGGCTCCATCCCTTTATTTAAAATAAAAAAAAAAGCACACAGTTGAACCATTGATTTGATTCTTTAATAATGGGGAGGGGCCCTAACCCCAGCAGCATTGCATCGGAACTAACAAAGAACATATTTATTATCATTAGAACGAACACTAGGTTATATAAACTGAAAATTAATTAGGCTTTTAGTTATGATCCAAACAAACAAAACTTGAGCTTTACGTTTTATCAAATACACAATTACAACCCAAGTTTCTATGTAACCGGGTTTCATGTAAATCTAGGTTTAAAATGTATCATCCAAATGAGCAATACGTTATTGGCACAGTTAATGGGATTCCTGAAAGCAATGCCATGCAACAAAACAAACTTTAGACAAGGAATGGTAGTTTCCTGGTAACTATGCACCTTCTTTTTTCTTTTCCTCGAAAGTGACTTTCCAGACGTAGCTAGGTTCTTCTCCTAACACAATACATACATACATATATATATATATATATATATATATATATATATATATATATATATATATATATATATATATATATATATATATGTGTGTGGGAGATGACTTGTAGATGGAACTCTCGATTGAACTCTAGGTGGATGATTCCGTACTTATTCTTTTGCTTTGCTAGAGGAGAGACTTTTTTTGCATTAATTCTTATAGTTAAATCCTTGAGCTTCATAAAAGGCTCGAAGTATTTGAATCACATTGCAACGCAGCTACATCACTTTGTTTAATTGTGTTGTAGCGATCAGGCGATACCTACCTTCACAGCGACAAACTGTTCCCAGAGTGGGTGTCACTAATATTGACTGGATCAGCAGACACGTTGAATGACGCTGTTGTAGGATAGACATGTCCTTGAGACACAATTAAAAAGAGTCGGCCACAGTTGACTGGTTTCGAAGTGTCTCCAAAGTCCGATTGCCCTCGTTTCGGACTAGATTCTATTCAAAGGACCGAAATGTTGCCTTCACATGTTTGGATCTCAATTTAACCACAAGACCTGGTTTTGTGCCTGATCCATTTGCCCCTCCGCATGCAATCCATTAACCACATTGGTTTCTACTAAGCCTGGGCGTCCGGCCCGGCCCGGTAGCCCGGTAGCCCGGCCCGGTAGCTCGGCCCGGTCCTCTTGATTTTTAAAAATTATAACCATTTTTCTGAAAAAATCATAAATATGATGGACCATTCTTGTAATTTTTCAAATTTGATATAAAAGTTGTTGAACCCTAAATACTTTTTCATTTTCTCGCCCCATCTTCTCTCTCCTCGAGAGAGCACTTTTACACCTCTATCGCCGATCTCCTTACATGGTCCGAGACGCCGTTGCCAGATCCGGTCTGCGACTGCTCGACTCCGGCTGGCTCCCTTTCCGCTTCCCGTCCCCATCTGGTCCTTCCTCCTTTCCTTTTTTTTTTTGTCGTCCATCATCCGAGCGAATGAATCACCTAGGGTTTACGGGTAGTCCATTTCTTGGAGTTTCTGATCTTTTATTTACCTTTTCTTGTTTCTTTTTTGTGATAAGCCGTCGGGAGGAGTCGCTAAGGTGATATTTGGCGGGCAGGTGAGTCGGTGACTGCCGAAGAGGCTGAAAGCTTGTTAAACAGGTTGGATCTGGCTATCTCCTTGAGCTGACGGCATGTTCTTCTTGCTATTTCTGGACAAGTTTTTGTAGACAAGGGTTTCCGTTTCGATTGTTTCCCCGATTTGCGTCAAAGAAGCTTTGCTGTATCGTTGGCGTGCCTTCTCAGCGCCTGCCCGTCGCCCACCACCACCGTCTGCAGCTCGCTTGCCCTCGCCCGACGGAGCATCACCCTTCTTCTGCCCGTCGCCCACCGTCGGCATCGTTTTTCCGCCTTCGACCGGCCGAATACCTCCTCCTTGCATCGGTTCCTGCGGTTGTGGGTGTCCCACGATGGTGGATTTTTGCGCCTTCCATTGCTTGCCCCACCGTGTTCTGAACGGCCAGTCGAAGACGATCGCGATGAAGCTGGGCCGGGCCGGGCCTCTGTTTTGATGGCCGGGCTGGGCCTCTGTTTTGATGGCCAGGCCTGGTACCCGGCCCGGCCCGATGGGCCGACCCGGGCCTGGTCTTAGCGGGCCGGGCCGGCCCGGCCCGATGCCCACCCCTAGTTGACTGGTTTCGGAGTGTCTCCAAAGTCCGATTGACCTCGTTTAGGACTAGATTCTATTCAAAGGACCGAAATGTTGCTTCACATGTTTGGATCTCAATTTAACCACAAGACCTGGTTTTGTGCCTGATCCATTTGCCCCTCCGCATGCAATCCATTAACCACATTGGTTTCTACTGGTGATAAACACACACCATTAATGCTCTTTCATCATGTGGATTCAAATTTTGTGTTCAGTATGCTTGATGCTGTGCCAAGAATGGGGCTGAAGATGCAGCATCGATCAGCTTATAGTTATGGATGTAGGAAAAAATGCACGTAACATCGCGGTGCCTGATCAGGTACATCTAGTTGCATTAAAAGTAAAACTTTGCATCCAATAGGGAGTTCACTCAAGTTTAAAAGTAGAAAACAGGAAAACAATGAGAGCTCTGCTTCCTGCCTATAAAGGAGGCAGTCTTGCCCCGCAAAATTTGATATCTACACTTTTCTTTTCCAAAATGATTCTTATCCATACGTGTTGGTGCAATTTTATGAAATGTACGTGCGATTTTATTATGACATATAGCTTTATAAACACTCTAGTTACTTATTTAAGCTTTTCTAAGGGACAAACTGGGTTAGGAGGACTCGAGCTTACTAATTTACAAAAAGCTCTTGATGTAAGTTCACCGTTAACGTATACTTTGCTGCAAAAGAAACTGCCGGTTGTTTGATGTTGTCGAATGAATAAGCTAGTAACCATGGCTTATGGTGCAATTACAGTTCATGCATGGTGTTTGTGGTACTTTCAGTGATTTTTTTTGTTTTTTTTTTAACAATTCAGCAGCTGACATATTTAAATTATATATATATATATATAGAAAGAGAGCATAGCTGCTACTTTTCTAGTCTTTCAATTTCATCCATGCTTTTCATCCGATACTTTTGTATTCACTTATTAACTAGCATACAGCGACAATCAATTACGTGCACGGTTCATGTTGCAGGGCAACTCAACAAGGGAGTGAGGTGAAGTCTGCACTTTTCTTGAGAACATGGAGGATTTAAATGCTGGAAGATGAAATTTGCCAAATGGATAAATGAGTGGGACTTGAAGGTTCCATCTCTTGTAACCATCACCTGCTTATGTAAGCTAGCTTGTTAGTGTAGCTCTTTACTGGATCTCATATCGACCCACGAAATCGGACTTGACGAAAAACCGAACCACCGCCATAAAGCTTAATACGACAGCCAGTTCCTGGGCTGCATGAGGTGTTCCAAGGGGTGGTTTTGTCTCGTAAATTTGATTGGAAAATTTTTAGGAACTATTGTTTCATAAACTTGTCTCAATCAATCTTTGTAGCAAACCCATAGAATACTCCAAACAATTCCTACATCATACTTGTTCTCTTTATATAACAAAACCAAAACCTATTTCAGATATGACTTAATAATACTCGTATCTCAAACATAGGCGCCAAAAATTTCATCGGCTCTGCCGCAACATTATTTTGCATTGACGCTAGTGTGATTGGCATGTTATTGTTTGTGTCAAAGATATCTGTTGCCGCCATGCATAAATGGTGGCTCACCAGTAGAGCAAGAATTTTTTGGTCCAAAGGGTACTAGTTCCAAACTTTTTATATCTTTAGTGGCACTATGCTTTTTATTTGAAGGTGCCCATATAGTGGTTCGGGAGTGCTCCCATGGACCTTCATTTCCCAACTACTATTTCTCTTCTTTATTCTCATTATTTTATGATTATCTACTGCTCCCATTTTGAGGCCATCAATCCGGCAAGAAGATCCTGCATTTATTTTTTAAGTAATCTAGTTTTCAAGACCTGCACTTCTTTCCATGCGTGTGTGTGTGTGTGTGTGTTTTTTTTTGTTTGGGTGCTTGGTAAGAGTAACAGTATTTAAATCAGAGAATTGTCATTCGAGAACCAATCTTGTAAAAAATACTTCTTCAAAGTTTAAAAAAATCCTGGGAAAAAAGTGCGACTAGTTTGATTGCTTGCTGTTGAATAAAGCACGACACGCAAGCAGTATGATTAAAGTAGAAGCAAAATTCTATGAACGATGTTCACCTAATTAGTGAGATCATATGCTCCTCTGTCAACCTGCGTAAAGCGAGGCTTGAAGAGCCCACTTCGCCAAACCTAAATCATCTAAAGAATATAGTCTTCCTCGACCAAACCCTCAAAGTGCACTATTATTAATATATATATATATATATATATATATATATATATATATATATATATATATATATATATATATATATATGGACGGCCCGCCAGGAATCTTTCTCCTGATTGAAGAAACTCGACGGTTACCGACTACCAAACTCGTGAAGTCCACACTAAGTTTACATGTAAAAGGAAAAGAGGCCTTCCTTAAATGCCGGACTTTTGTCACGCAGTTGCAGGAGGATTGATGTAGTATAACAAAGAAAGTGGTTGAGGATTCAAAGCTGCTTAAGCATCGAATCGGCCTTTGTGTTCGTGCACCACTTTGGAAGCTTATTTGGTTCAAATCTCATGTCGTATAATCCTCAACTTTAATTATTAGAGAATCACCAAACATTTTGCTTTAAGTTGCGCACCTTCGCGACAAACTCATGACCATTGAAAGTATAAATAAATAAAATTAACTGCGACCAACTTTTTCTTCCCATCTTTCTTTCGCTTTACCTTAAGTTTAGACAAGCTGGGGCTGACCAAGCAAATATAATAACACCGAATTGTATCTTGCCTCCCGAGGAAAGTCTGTTAGATTCCTTCCATTCGGTACCTTTCATGATTTGTTCATATAAAATTAATCACTTTTAGGTAGATTCATTGAACAACTGGGGGCAGAAACAAGAGGGAGTTTGTGCCAACTAAACTTCCGCTTTTAAATTTTTTTCCAAATTATTGGCCCTCCAAAAAAATAATTCGGACTCCACCATTTCAAGCGACCCCCGTTAGAGGAGAAAACCATGATTTAGAGGACTAATCTCTCCTGCGAAGAAATTTGTCTTAGGAAAAACGCCACCTAATAATTTAGTATTTCAATGCTATTTTAGTTCGAAATTTTGGTAGCCAAATATTTATAAGAATATGACAGTCTCAACAATGATCTGATATTAAATTATTACTCCGAAAAATCTGCGTAACGGTGGTGTACCAATGGTGCAATAATCGATGGAAGGGCTACAGAAAGCTGGCTCGGGACAAGGAAGACGAGGAAGCAATCAATGGAACAATAATAAGGCACTGTCTCTCTCCTGGCAGCTCATGCGAAAAGGGCCACAGCAGCAGCTACGATGGCTCCTCCGATGATCGGGGCTTGAAGAGAGTTGGCGAAGGATCCGGTGGTGCTCGTAGTCGTGCTCGTGGTGGAAGGGGTAGTGGTGGACGGCGAGGGTGTGGTGGGAGAGCCCGCTGCAGAAACACTTACCGACATTTTCATTCCGCTCATGCAGTGGCTGGTTGTGCCGCAGATGAAGTAGTGAGTGCCGGCGGTTTTCAAAGGGATTGTGGTGGCGCCGCTGCTGGTATCTGTATTTAGATACTTCTTCGAGGAGCAACCGTCGTAGTCCGCGGAAGATACCTCATACAGAGTATGCAGGCTGCTGTCATAGTTGAAAACTGCCATGTAGTGAAGGAAATCAGAAGAAGAAGTATAGAACACTAGAGACATTTCAGTTGGTAGAAGTGCTCATCCAAAAAGAAGAAAGGAAGTCGGATAAAAGAGAGGAAATTTTTGTTAAGCGGCCATGCACTTTGTCTCGAATTTTCGACTTTATTAAAAAATCGTGTATGCTGAGAAGGGCTGGATGATCATGCATATGGTTAACTGCCTAAATAATGATTTTAATGCTGCTTATGATCATGTTCATATATCTTTCATACATCAAAACTACGAGAGAGAGAGAGAGTGTGTGTGACCTAGGCTGTCGCCAACGACGAGGGTTTTGCCTTGAGTCCACTGAGAGTAGTCGAATCCCTGACCCCACCCACTGTTATCACCAACCGTGTAGTCCTTTGCAGAGATCGGAATGAGGAGGCAGATGAATGCACACAAAGCGATGGCGGCTATGGTGGTGTACGCCCTCGCCATTTTTTCACGGAGATAGAGAAAGAGAGAAGTTAGGTGACTGGGCTGTTTGGAGAGTGGGGGGATTTTATAGAGAAACCAGCCATTGATCTCTCTTTAATTTTCTTCTTTTTTTAATGACAAAAACCAGAGGAAGATGGCAGCTAGCTTGCGCTAGACTCAATGCTCACCTAATAACAAGGGTGTCAGCAATCATATGAGAGAGAGAGAAAGAAAGATGTCTGCCAGGAAGCCGGTATGTTCTAATTGGTTTTTGTAATATATAATTTGACCAGAAGATGATGACATGATGTATTTACCAGGAAAGAAAGAAAATGAGAGGCCACAATGACGGGAGAAGCCTTAAGTTACAAACTAAAGGAGACGGACTTGATCTGAAACCTTTCCTTAAGCAAAGAAGGAAGTTTAGCCGAAGCTGTGTTCACAAAAACTGTCGCCAAAGCCAATGGGCTTGCGTAATGAAGTTTGGTGTCCATCAAAATCGAGTTCATCATTTCTTTTGAACCTAGATATGATATAAAACTACCCAAGTCCAGATCCGATTTTCTACATGGATGTTGGGTACTTTATCAGACCCAAGTTCGTATTATTTTACCAGCCATAGGATTCCCTCTGTTCCAGAAAGTCCTCTTCGCCTACCAACCATCCTCATAGACATTTCAACCACTCTATACGTGCCAAAGTTTTCAATTACAAAGGAAGAGAGACAGGCAACACGTTCCTAACATACGCTAGGTTCATACATCAATTCAATACAATATTATTAAAGTTGTATAATGCGAGATTGATGCTACCAAACTACAATTCTATTTCTTTTTTTCCCCGATAGTGGAACGAGTAAGACCCGTCCTTCAGTGAATAGAAAGGTCTATTCGGTTGCTGTCTCAAGAGACGTAATCCATAAAAACTAATTTAATTGCCATTACCAAACTAATCTCACATAATTGCCAACCACTACTAGAGATGAAGTAGTGACGCCGGCTGCTGTTAACTTGTCATGGTCGATACAAACCCTTGATCACAAGGCCCTCGTTTGGGGGTGCCTCATGAATCATGACCAAGTTCTTGAACTTCTGATCCACTGCCTACCATTTGGAAATTGGAACCCTGTGACTATATGCCCTACAGAGTCCACTCTTTCAAACCTTAATTCAGTATTGAAATTTGAATGAATTTGGGTCCATTAATATGGGATAGCCCCACGAGATTAGTTCACTGCCCCATCATCAATTAAAAATCTGTTAACCATATATTTAGTTGTTCATGAAAAAAAACATTCAGTGACTGGCATGCGTCTTGTCTTGCAGATCACAACTCTTCTGTTTATATATATTAAAAGTATGAAACGAAGAGTATACTGGAATACATATTGAACATGTTTATTTTTGTTGTGCAGCCATTAGTTAAACAAGCGTAGTTGAGGAAATTAAGCTTGACTTTGAGCAATTTTCGAAGCTCCCATGGACAGCAGAAAGACAGGATCGATCGTTAGGTGGCAACCTATGAGGTCGTTGGCGATATTGATTAGTCTTTATATTTGATTCGTTTTCCTCACTTTAGTTTCTTCTTGATTTGAACAATGCAAAGAAATGGGTGTCATTATTGTGCGGTAACCAAAGGGATGGAAAAAGCTACAAGGGACTAGATGTCTCAGTTAATTAACACCCTTAATTTTGATTCTTGCAGCAAGTTAACATGGATGACTTGGGAAACGAAATGGAAAAATGTCGTTGGAGAAGGGTTCGAAAGCCCGACCCAGATATTAGGGCCATGTTTGAATAAGTGGTATTAAAATGCCTGGCATGACATTTAGTATTGGGTAGTTGGCAAATGGAACAAAAGTTTTAGGTTCCAACTGTCACATCTTGTGTGATGAGATGAAACCACACGACATGTTTAGGTGGAACCCGAATGGCTATGTCTTTCTCTCTTTCAAATGTTCCACCTGTTTACGTGGGAACAAAAATACCCCATGATTCATGTCCCATGTTTGTTTCACCATCAAAACTTTCCAGAAATTTTTAGTCCCAATTACACTTCACAGTGGAATATGGTGACCAATTTAAACGTGCATGGCAAGGCTGTATTTGACACGGCAAATATTCCTCAATTCATGGAAAAAAAGAAAAGAAAAGAAAAGTCCGTTAGTGTATAATTTAAAAGGAAAGGTCGCAATAATGTCACAGCTCCTCGCAATTTTAATCTTAACTACTATAAAGTGAAGAGAGTTTCACTTAATGTCGTTTTTGAGGTCGACCTTCTCATGCTGTAGATGTTCGCATGTTCAGACTGGGACTGTTCCAGTGGGGGAGCCAGAAAAGTTTTTTTGAATGGGCACAGGTTTTCATACTTTAAGGAGCACTTACATATATAACAAAGTAAAATAGTAAACGATTTTAATATAAAATTGAAAGAAATTTGAGAAGCTGATGTGGGCAACTGCCTGCACCAGTTTATATGTGGCTCCGCAACTGGACCGTTCCGGTTCGGTCCCTTTGCCTATACACGACGTGCCGAGAATCAGAAATTTCAAAACCCAAAAATTACTCAATTTGCTATTTTCATAGGATGCAAAACAATGAATAACTTCAGTGGTCATCCAAACAGAATGGACTTAGTTAGCCAAAAATGAATTCACTACCGCCAATAAAGGTTCCATGCATATGTTGACACCTCTAAAATACATGCGCCCATCTGGTGGTTTTAAATTCTTTTCCCAAAAGACTAGCATCTTACCCATAGATTCAGAAGATTAGAAAGCGTGCTGGTAGGAAAATCGTACTTTAAAATGTCTAAATTAAAATTTATTATCTGAAGAGCAAAATGCTATCGAGTTATTATTAATTACCTCTATAACATCTCATTTCGGTATTATATTCTCTCACTTTGTAGATTTTCTGCTTTTGGCATTTCGTATCCATTTATATGATTAAGTTTGTAAAAAAAAAACGTAAAATAATTTTAATTAAAAGATAATTAACTTAGTGTTGTTACACAGTTGTAAGGCATATAGCCCACCAAACTCATAAGCAAGCCGGCGGTTTGAAGACTACCTATTGTCAAAAATGAAAAGGAAAAAAGCCATCTTGCTTGTGGTTCGACTTTGTGTTGGCCTCGAAACATGAGTTGAAGAGAGAAAACTTTGTGCTACTAAAAAAACACTAGTTATATAATTTTAAATTTTTAAGGGGCATATTTATGTAAATTCAAAAAACAGTCATGAAATTTTAATATAAAAATAACTTTTTTTTTTTTTTGCCTGTGTGGGCAATTGCCCACACTTCCCTCCGCCCTTGGCAGCAGGTTTGGGCGAGATACCGTTAGACTTCAAATCCTTAATTTTGGTGCCTTTTGTGCCCAAGGTAAGGGGAGGACGATCACCACCTTCCCTCTGGCTGGCTGAAGATGTCAATTAGATTCATTTGGCTACAAGCATGTCAATGGGATGGTATTCAAATGAGAGATAGCATGTTTTCTTTCACCATATCCGGTTTATTGGATATTTACATATTCGGATCAAAATTCAGACTTGAACCAATTGTGAAAAGTCTATAACCTACCCGAATCCGATTCATAAACTCACAATCCAAATCCAACTTTAAATACATAAACAAGTTCGAACTACATTTTGCTATGTGCTCACTTCTAATTGGATATATTACTTTTATTTGGACCACTGTACCGTCACCACGGTGAGGTTTCCACTAATAAAGAAGTCATTCTACAGCTAGAGCCGTGTGATATGGAGCAGAGAATCTCTCCTCCTTTTTAGTGAGGAATTTATATTAATCAACAATTATCAGTACATGATTGAACCCTCGCTTCAGTATCTAGAGTAGCAGCTGGTTTATCTAAATCGGCAACTTGTTGAGATTCTCCTGCCCATCTTGAATTGGCATCTCAGATTTAGATCTGTCGCCGGGCATCACTGATCTGGATCTCAACAGACTTGGATCTGACATGCAAAGTAACTCTATGGGGCCTGATCTGCAATGCAACCCACTCCATGGGCAGATCCTGCTCTCCGCTTTTTCTCTCCTTCGCTTTACTTAATTGTTCTTCAAAGTCATCCTTAACTAAATGATCTGCTCCGGCTAAAAGTACACAACATGCCGGCAAGCGATCCCGAAATAGTGGCTATTAAATGCATCCAAGTGGAAATGAAGCCACCGTGGATGCCATTCATGACCAAATCCACAGAGCACCACCCCGATCGCCCACCTAACAGTCAGTGCCTTCAACGATGAAGTGGAAGGAGCTGCCGTTTCACAAATGCTTTCCTTCACTCTCTTCTGGACTCCATCCGTCTCTCGTGTCCTCCTCCTCTCCTCTCCTTTACTATGACGCCCTTGCCGAGGAGCGCTAAAGCAGCAGAAAGCTAGAGAACACAGGAGAGGGGCTTTCCCTCTTCTTCCCTTGCTTCTCCCCATTCGGCGATCAGTATTGGGGAGGGAGGGAGAGATGGCGCAAGTGAGCGTGCCGCTGCTAGAAGGGAATGGGGCGCACAAGGAGGAAGTGCCTCTGCTGCAGAGGACCCTGGTCGAGTCCAAGAAGCTGTGGAGGATAGCAGGGCCGGCCATGTTCACAAGGCTCGCAATGTATGGGATGAACGTCGTCACTCAGGCCTTCGTTGGTCATCTTGGCGACCTGGATCTCGCCGCCGTCTCCATTGCCAGCACCGTCATTGTTGGCTTCAATTTCGGCTTGATGGTACCTCTCTCTCTCTCTCTCTCTCTCTGCAATTATAGTGCACGTCGCGCACTATCGACTAGTCACTCTGCTCTGCTATGTTGCTCGATAGTGGAGTCGGTTTTCACTTCAAAATACAAGGAGATTGACATTGGTGTTCTAATATTCCCCGCTGCTAGGTAATCGTAGAGTATAAAATAGAATGCGGTGCGGATTCCTTTTTGTCTTTAGGAAGAACTTGTTACGAAATGTTCTCTCATGTAGTGGCTTTCCATGCAACACCGACGAACGTCACGGCCTTAGTTCTACTCCCTGCTTTTCCAGCAGTGAGAAACGGAGTGGTTGTGTTGTTCAAGAATAACAACAGTTCGAACTGCTAGTCGACCAAGTATCAAATAATCAACATCATCTTCGTCGGAGGTTGGAACAAATAAATGGTATTTTTCAGGATATTAATTCTTTGCACCACACTGTGGCAGAGTCAAAAGTTTCTAAGGGGCCTAAGTACTTCAACTCAAACTTATAAGGCACAATCTATTATAAATAACTCTGCGACAAAACGATCCAGTTTTTATAGAGACTCATGTTCGAATTTAAAAGGTTCTGAACTCGAATGGCTTCTGCAGTATAATTAATCACTCACCCTTTAAAAAAAAAAAAAAACCCTAAAAGTGGTGTAATGAATCATTCAAAAAAAAAAAACTGCATAAATAAATAAGCAAATGTCAATGAGACACTAACAGAGAGTTATGTGGCTGATTGACCACACCAACCCACAAGTGCCGCCACTACTGCGGTTTTCATCGAATTGCCCCGAACTTTGGTCATCTTTCACGGCATATTTCATTCTTCTTGTTCACCTCAACTCTAGAGTTGCAAATTTCTAAGCTACTTTGGTATAGACTAGTACGCGATTTCTATTTGGATTTCGATGTTTAATTATACGAACAGGAAGCAGAACGGTCAACAGTACATTTTCCACAAGATTTAGTTGAAAATGGGCATGGCACCCATCTCCAGTCTTAACTCCCAAATCCAACAGCCAAAATAGCTCAGGTCGAACACATCATCAAACCCACATGGAATCTTCAAATATGCTCCTTTCCCAAACGCAGTTCGGCATATATGAATAACTGGATGAATGTTAAAATTTTGACAGTTGGGCATGGCATCTGCGATGGAGACACTATGCGGTCAAGCATTTGGTGCTAGGAGATTCTCGATGCTAGGAGTCTATCTGCAACGTTCTTTCATCATCATGTTCATCTTCGCCGTCATTCTGTTACCAATGTACATCTTTGCAACTCCCATCCTGAAATTCCTTGGACAAACCACCGCTATAGCGGAGTTGTCGGGATCTTTGGCCATCTGGTTCATTCCTCAGCATTTTGCCTTCGTCTTCTTGTTCCCGCTGCAAAGATTCCTTCAGTGTCAGATGAAGAACATCGTGATCGCTTGGGTTGCTGCAATTGGGATTTCCGTCCATTGCGTCTTGAGCTGGCTTCTCATTGACTATCTCGACCTTGGGCTTGTCGGAGCCGCGGTGAGCCTTAACATAGGGTGGTGCTTGCCAGTTCTGGGACTTCTTCTCTACGTCGTGTGCGGTGGGTGCCCTCAGACATGGACAGGTTTCTCAAGGGAAGCATTTGCAGGTCTCTGGGAGTTCCTCAAGCTGTCCATTGCTTCAGGGGTCATGATATGGTTTGCTCTCCCTCTCTCTCGCTCTCTCACGCACACATATTCCGAGTCACGATAATTTTTCGTCTTCATGTTTTTCTGTAGTTTGGAGAATTGGTACTACAGAATCTTGGTCTTGCTGGCCGGGAATGTGAAGAATGCGGAGATTGCGGTTGATGCACTCTCTATATGGTTAGGCAATTGATCTCTCTTCTCAAATTTTGCCATCGATTAATGAGCATTTTTGTTCTTATTTTTCGTCTCTGTGATGCATTAGTCTACGTTTCATGTTTTACAAACAGCATGAATATCAACGGCTGGGAGTATATGATTCCTATAGCGTTCTTTGCTGCAACAGGGTACGTATCTGCATTTTCCTTTGACCGGTCATATGGCACTTAACGGGGAATGAAAAATTTATTATCGTGAGATAGGCATAAAGAAAGGCCATGCATCTCCTTCATGAGTTCAGACTAGTTTATTTCAGAAACCAAAATGCCCTTACTTTCTCAAGATGTTGGTCACCAGCCAGAAGCCTTCATTTGAGGGTTTCATAAAAGAGAGAGAGAAAGAGAGATCATAACTGAAAGAATAAAAATTGATGCAGTTGGGGCCACGAGCAATTACTTTTCTGCGTTGCACGTGATCTACATGACTACTGACTAGAAAATTCATCAATGTGAGGCCAACCAGTTGCAGCTGCAGACAATGATTCCACGTGGCCCCAACTGCATCATTTTTTAATTTTTATTGATCTCACTTAGTGCATAGGGATTAATATGGAACCTACCATGTGTTGACCACCGATACATTTCCACTTTATCAGCCATGATTTTAAAACCTAAACCGGTGAATTCTCGTACTGTTTCACTTTAGAAACAAAAGGACGAAGAAGGATTGCTTCCTTTTTTGCTTTTTTTCAATGGTCTTTGAAGAAGTTTCTGAAAAATCTCATCAGTTTCGTGGTTCTTTAAAGTCGCGAATGCATGACATAATATGTTTGACGATACCAATTTTTTTCTCCCATCGTGTCAAGAAAAAGGTAGATATTTTATTCTCTCTGAAGCATGATCGGCCCTGTTCCCGCTTAACCTGTCATCAGGAGCAAACCAATGGAGAAGTATGTCATTTTTAGCATTACTCCCAGATAACTACGCTGTACCCAAAATGAACATTTTGATTTAGATCGTTTCTAGTTGCACAATCATGAAGTGGATGAACCATGCAGAGTTAGAGTGAGCGTCGAGCTCGGAGCCGGCAATGCGAAGGGAGCAAAGTTTGCAACCATTGTCTCGGCAGCGACGTCGACGGTCGTCGGAATAATCTTCTGGATTCTCATAATTGTACTGCACAACGAATTTTTTCTCGTCTTCACCTCAAGCACAGAGGTGCTCCAAGCTGCATCAAAGTTGGCCATATTACTAGCTTTCACCATTCTTCTCAACAGCATTCAGCCTGTCCTTTCAGGTGAATTTCCACAAACATTTGGTAGCCAAATTAGTGGGCACTAAAAGTTGCGAAATCTTCTTCGTCCATGTTTACAGGCGTGGCAGTGGGTTCAGGATGGCAGGCCTTCGTCGCTTACATAAATATAGGATGCTACTACTTTGTTGGGGTTCCTGTTGGTGCTGTGCTTTGTTGGGTTCTGGATCTCAGCGTTCTGGTGCGCATCTACATATGCGTCTCACTCTCTTTTGAAATTCTGCCTTTGGGTTTTCTATGCAAGAAATCTCTCAACTTTGGGAATATTGTTTAGGGACTTTGGAGTGGAATGATTGGAGGAACAGCTGTGCAGACATTAATACTGGGAATTATCGTAATCCGCTGTGATTGGGAGAAGGAGGTACCGTTTCTGAACTTTTATCCTGTCTATCTTTTTATGGCAGCTTCCGGGTCCATGTGCTTAAAGAGTTGAACTCAGTTAAGCTGGGTCAGGTCAGATTGGGATTGCTCATGCAGTTCTCATGCTTTTTGTGCATGACCCACGTTGGTCTGGTCGTCACGTGGTTCGACATATGACTGGAACCTCACAAAAATGGCAGACAACTAATTTTTTAGTCATATTTTTTTTTACAGTGTTAAAGCAGAAATGGTAGATCTGACCTTTCCCTTGAACTGAGTGTTAAATGTAGGCCCAAAAAGCAAGAAGTCGAGTTAGCAAATGGAGCATCCCAATTGCAGGTGAGACACCCCGAAATAGTGCATCGGACAAGACGACGACACCCAATGCCTGACCAGCTGTGTTGGTCTTCTCCTCTGCTTTTACGTGGTATCAGAGCCCAAGCGCAATATGCGTGTGCTGTAATTGATGCAGCAGCGTTGGTGTGATTTCAATCAAAGAGCGAACTGATTTCCCTTAGGGCTCACTCAATTCGTTGAGTCAATGATACAACTTGCTCCGTGACCTTACCGAATATTCTTGGGCGAGTCAAGAAGTTGATCATTCAAAAGAGGTTCAGCATAAAGCCTGCCAACCTGCTTTTGGTTTTGTTTCGTGTTTGATACGAGTCAATTGGGATGTTCCTTTTTTGTTTTAATATTTTTTGGTAATTGGGTGAGCGTGTTTCGTTCCCTGCTTTATTGTCATTGTCATAGTTAGACTGACGGATTCACAAATGACTGGGTTATCGGGTCTACAAGTTGACTAAGTGAGTTAAGTCATAGGCTTTGTTGAGTTTTAAAATAATTTGAATCGGACAAGTCAAGGGCGAGTTGGGCCGAGTTAGGAGCCGGATCGACCTTAATTGTGGCCAGGTTTCCTAGCGATCCGCAACTATGCTTATTACCAAAAGCATCCGATTAGGTTGACGGTCACTTCAAGTGCTCACTGGAAACGTTTGAAATCCCAAACGGTGCCAAAGATAGTGTTTGAAAACACCTCAAGCAGGGGCCAAATGTTAGGATTTTTTTCCTTTTCTTTTTTTTTACTTGCAATTTTTTTGACTGGGACAAAGTGAAACATTTTATAAAGTTTATATGGTAGATGTTAAAATTTTCAAAACTGAAGGAGCAGGGAGGTTGTGCATGACCCGCCACCCTGTGCATAAAAAATTAGTGCACAGATATATTGTTTCTATTAAAAATACAAAAAAGGAATTTTCACAAGGATTGTAAAAAAAAAAATTAAAATGTTCTCTACCTTATTAAAAAAATTGAAAAATGCCCCCACCTCTCTTTTGGTGTATATCTGACTCACAACTCAATCCCCCCTTTGGGTCTGCCGGAAACCTAACTGGTGGGGCCGGTGGTTGGTATGAGGTGAGGGTATTCCCTGCATGATGAAGTAAGCATAAGCTGTGAGGGTCATGAAATCTCTTCATATTCTGGCAAGAAAACGGTCATGAAACATAAAAGTTTTCATATTAAGCTTATTAATAAAAATACAGTAGGAGAGAGAATCCAGTTTCATTTTACCTACTTTGAGAGATGAAATTCATTAATCTGTTATAATATGGCAACAAAAATCTCACAAAAAAGTTGACTAACTTATTTTATTCTATGTGGGCGTTATCAATATTAATAAAGTAGGACTGTTTGTTTAACACTGTTGTGGATGTCTCGTCCAACGAGACAGTACATGACTTCACATTAATTAGGAATCAGGGTTTTTAATAGAGTAAGGCGGCTGAGCATCAGGCCGGTCCTGACCTAGTACCTAGCAGGCTCAACATCCAGCTGCAGTGAATACTGAGCCAAAGACAACCCAAGACCCTGGGCTGCAACCGGGAAGAGAGACGGAGTCGTTTCATCCTTGAAGTTTGTAGACGTACACTCAATAACTTATGAGGCCGGGCCATGCTTATTGCTTGGTCAATTTGGACCGCTGGTCGCATTATCAACCAAACTAGCCTCACACGTAACTCCAAGGACGGCGCCAGTGTTATGTCTATTTTCAAGGTGTGCCATTTCCCAACCTGAAATGCTAGAGCACACTATAATCGAAAAACTCTGCCCTCTTTTTGTCTACAACATTGAAAGTTGTAGCCATATACATACTGGTGTGTGTAGTGGCCCATAGACCACGCAATTTGTTTATGTACATATATTGATGTCTATAATGATACAAGGGACTTTAAGCTTCCGTGTACCAGATAATTAAAAATTGAAAATCTTTCACTAAAAAAAAAGTGTTGCACATAAGCATTAGCAATAGTTTATAATAAAACAACAATTCGTGGTGTTTTTAGTAATGATCCATGATGTAGTAAAAAAAATTAATTTTTAGCAATCTGGACACATCCAACAAACAATGACAGAGATTTTATACATTTATATGTATGTAGACCAGACTTGATGGAGAATCATATCAATAACCGATTCTAAAGAGATCAGGTAGTGGAAATTAAGTTATAAATATATAAGTCAAACTATTTACAAGAGTAAAAAATACATCTCAAAAGTGATGCAATGTTTCATTTAAAGAAACTAATTTGTTTCCTTCTCTCTGTCTCTTTTGAAGGGCATTTCAGCCTTGAAAAAACAACTTACATTCTGTACTTGTAACTTAATCTCCACTATTTGATATCCTTAAAATCGACAGCTTATATTGTTTTCAACAAGTTCTGATACAGCTTATATATATATATATATGTAAGTTTTTCTGCATCTTTTTATGATAAATTTTTGTCAGGCTACATCGAATACATCATTTTGCATATTGGTATTACAGTACTCCCTTTATGTTGTAGTTACAATGCAGTTAAAAGGGTCTAATAGATCATATTCCAACACACAAAAAAAAGGTTAAAAAAAATTACTGGTGGTTGAGGAACAGGGGAACCCAAACAATGGCGCCCCCCTTTTAGATTTGTTTTATTTTGTTGACTTGTCCCGACTTGTTGATTCAACTCCCCCACAGCCGTATTGGTCGCCGATGCCACCTTCCTTCCCTCTTCCCCTTCTTTCTTTCAAGTCAACTTGCAGCTTATCCTTATCATCTCTCTCTCTCTCTCTCTCTCTCTCTCTAAAAGTTTCAGTGGATCAGATTTGTCAGCTACCATCTTATCTGTGATTTGGTTTTAAGGAACTATTTATTTACTCGCAGGTGCACCAGTAGCGATAAGACTAATAAAAAACGTACAGATATTCCCTACTGCAAGTTGCGTAAAACTTGAGCCAAGAGTAGGATCTTTTTCTCAATTGAATCTCTGTCCCTACCATCAGATTCAGAACTACGTACAGAAAACCAGCCTCTCGCCGCTGTTTGCCTGTCCAATTACCCATCCCAATTACTCAAATCTCAATCTAAACCCAGAAATCCGATTAATAAACAGCAAACCCAACAACTTGTAGTATTACTTGATAGGGGAAAGAAAACATATCTGCTCTGATACAAGGTGTCACAACAAGACATTCGAATAGTTTACATGTAAAAATGGCGTTTGGATCACTTCTTCCAAATCTGATGAATTTCCGCGCCTACTGGGATTCCAAAATTGATCTGATTTACCGCATTTGAATCTTGCCCAGATGGTATTGGGGGCTTTTATCTCTGATCCCTCTAGAGCTCCACGGGTTGGAATCCTTTTTGCAGTCGAGCACTACAAGAGACAAAAGGCTGTATGTGGAACGTGAGTTTCCAAGTAATCCGATAAAGGAAAAGAGAAAAAGGCAACCATTTTGCCTGTTCCATTGGATGATGCAGCCGCAACGTTATCCGCAAAGAAGAAAAGTTGGAGTGGCCAGTGGTCACCAAACAGGTAGAGCAGCAAGAAACAGAAGTAAATCACCTTCTCCGATACATGCCATGGTGTTGGAATTGATGCCCCATAAGTTAGAGGTTCCGTTTCGCTCACTAAATCTGCTTGTGAGACATCCAGTTTCCAATGAAGGCTTTCCCTTTCTCTTTTTTCCGGTTCCGTTTCTTTGAAGTTGGGCAATGTGGAATGAATCCGCCATTGATGAGGGTCTTCAGAGTTGTCACGCAGACGGCCGGATCTAGTATGACCCGTCTGCCGATTTACTCTCAGTTAGTCTTGTTCAACACGGGCTTCGGCCCCACCAATAAATAATTCGCCACTGCCAGTCCGAAACCAACCAACAAGAAAAGGGACAGGCACGCCACAACGATTATATGTATTATAAGATCCCTTTCAGAAAACGAATTGGTAGAAATTAAGAAGGCTGCTTATCTCGGTTGAACATGTCATTTGACTGAGATACAGGTCTAGTAAAGTCCGCACCCATCGCAACTTCTCCACGTAAACAAACAGTCCAGATGAGAATCGAGGTCTTACAGGAACCGAACCCCCGGCATTGGGAACAGTTCCTTCTGACCTCCATGGGAAAGGAGTTTGTTTGCCTCTGAACTCAAAGGAAAGGTTCAGTCAGGAAGGTATACGTAGAGGGGCAAACCTGCAGACCTCCCTTCTTCTCTTAATCAGAAGGATCCACTGATAAAACCTGACTTCTGACAGGCCTGCTGCTTTCTCCACCAATAGCTGGAGAATAATGTGCAAGTGGGTCAATGTACCCACCAACTGCATACTACTTTTATAAGGAGATGCATTGTATTGTACTGTACTGAGTTGAGGATTCAATTATTAGATCCTCTGTTGCCTCCCACTACAACCGCACTCTCATTTTCTTGCACAAGATGCTGGAGAGAGAGAGAGAGGCGATCTCGGATGCTTTGTTTAAATCATTTCACACCAATTTGTGTTTGGACCAGTAGTGTTGATATAATCATGCTTCTGCACTCGCTCTCTGTTCCCGGGAGGTGGTGTATACCAAGTGGCTTCCATTGATTGACTTATGTCGGCCGCTTATTTAGTGCGATCGGGAAAAGAAGCTGGCTCATCGTCCACCTTCGTATGTCGACAAATTATAATCTATCTTTAACTAATTTAGATAACAAAGCAAGGTCCAGCGAATAAAGCGTACACCCTTTATTCACTTCCCTCGAAAGTTGAAACTTGTAGTATTCGATACTTCGATGCACCAGAAAACTGCGCAAATCGTGAACCGAGACCAATCATTGACACCTTAGTTAGAAAAACAACTTACTAAAAACCAAACAAGGGAAAAAATCACAATGGTTTAAAACAAATGCCCCCAAAGAAGATAATGAAAGGGAAGATCTCAAAACTATAAAATAAAACGTTCCAGAAAACATAAACAAGAGGTCGAGCCCACCATTCTCGGTGGTGTTAGAAACTGTTGGTCCCACTGAATCGTAAACTAAGTAGGATTTTGGTGGTAGCTAGCTACAGTACGTCCCCGCATGTTGGCTCACGCCGCCCACGCTGCCTTGTACATTGAAACCCTCACAGCTAAAACGTTGAACACCATGAACGCATCACATAAGACAAGCCCAGCCCTCCACCACAAAATACAAAACGCATGGCTAGTTTTCTCCAAACGAATCTCTCTCTCCAATAAAATAAGCACTCTTTCTTGTCTTAACCACCTTCTTCTTCATCCTTTTTTTTTTTTCTTTTTTGGGTTCACGATATGGGCAAAATCTCAACTCGACTGAGGAAGACAACATCTAGGAGGGCTTTTCTGAACCAAAATTTACTTCTGCTTCGAATACGACTACTCGTAATCGAATCCATAGTTCTGTACAAACTCTAAACATCACAAAATTTAAATAACATTTGTACACTTCAAGATAGAACCAGATGAGTAAATTTCGCCGATGAACAACAATGGGGATTTTTTCCCTAATCTTTCATTACCAGGTCTTTTCCCGCTAGACAAAGAGGAAGATGAGGAAAAAACGTAAAAGAATTGGACGCAAAAAAAGACAAAACCCCCCTGAAATGGAGATTTCACACCTGAACCCTCGCCGGCGGCAACGCCGGAGGCTGATCGACGGTTTCGCGTCTGGGGCCGAGCCAATCCAGCGGCGTCCGGAGAATGGGAACTAGACCCGGTTGAGATGGATTCTGCGGCTTCGGCGTCGACGGCTCTGTACCCGCCGCCTCGGCGGCTGTGCGATGCGTGCTGGAGAACGATCTGGTTACGAAGGGCGGAGTGATAGAGAACGTCCATCCTTCCGTCCTCGTCAGCTCGTCCCGCGCCCGTCGGAGGATGCTCCCGCCTCTGCTACTCCCTTCACCAACTCGACGCCCCGCGTGGCTGCTCCCCCCGGTGTCCACCGGAAATACGGAGCAGCTCGCTACTCGGCTCATCCTCCCGGCAACGATATGCTTCCGGACGTTTTCCGGCAGCCGGAGAGTGAATCGCTCGTACGACTCCGGCGGCATAAGCGAATGGCCGGTGGAATGGGACCGCGGGAACTTCCGGTTCGTCTTCGGCCGCCCCTTCCACGACCGATCCTCCTCCAGGAACCGCAAGTTCTTCGTCACGGGAACGTGGACGCTGGCGCTGGCAAGGGCAGCAGCGGCCGCGGCGCTTGGATTGGCCTCCTCCTCCGTCACCGGAATCGACACCTGGTCCTGCGCCGGCGGCAAAGCTTGTCCGGTCTCCTCTTGCTGCTCGTTCGCATGCCGGTCGGTCTCAGGGGGGACGTCAATCGCGACGGCCGGAACGAAGTCGCCGGGATCCTCCTGGAGGTTGGCCCGGCAGAGTGGGCAGGTGACGTGCGAGGCAAGCCAGGCGTCAATACACTCCGGATGGAAGGCGTGGCTGCACTGCGGCAGCAGGCGGAGCGTCTCGTCGTCCTCGAACTCGCTGAGGCAGACCGCGCATTCAAGCGCGCCCTTCCCCAGCTTGAGGGCCTTGACGGTCGAGTAGACGAAAGTGGGGAATGACTCGATCAGCGCGTGATCCAGTCCCCGCGGCGAGCGGCGAGAAAGGCCGAGCCTTGCTATCGATGGCCTGCGGACGCTCTCCGAGTCGGAGGCACACTGCCGGATATAGATGGAGAAGAAGCCGATGAAGAAGAAGGCGCTGATGAGCACTATGACGATCACGGCCATAGAGGGCTGGAACGTAGGATTGAAGGTAGAGAAGTCCCCAGAAGGAGGCGGCACCGACTGACCCGAGGCCGTCCCATTCAGGGTCAAGAGAAAGGGCAAGAGGAGGAGATACAACATCGAGACGCTGCCCAATCGGGGGTGTTGTCCAGTGGTCATGCTGCTGCTGCTGCTGCTGCACTCATGCGATGCCCCCACTTCCTTCCGGCGGTTTTGGTCGGTGCTGTTCCTAAGAAACGAGAAGCGGGAGAGAAAGAGAAGAACGACAAAGGCAGCAGCAGCCCCGTCCCACCTTCAAATAGGGAGCGCTCCCCTTCTGGATCAAGCCGGCTGGCTGCTCTGGTCTCGCTTCCCCGATGGCGTGGCTAACAAGCTGAAACGGTAATTTTGACTGACCTCCCCATTCTTTGTTTCGTGATCTTTATTTCGCCTTCATCCTGCTGTGCTGCGCTAAAATGGATTTGATCTTCTGCTCTGGTTCCTTTTTCTTCTTCTAACCCTCTACAGACGTTAATTAACCTTCAATTGACCCACTCAGCACCAAGAAAGCGACTTCTGACTCTCAGTTATCCCTGATTTTAACTTCTCTTCAGTTCCTCCTTGCGCTGTCTTGAAGCCTTGACAAGAAAGCAACCAACCCAACTATTAATTATTTGAAAACTTAGTTCAATTCAAATTCGTCTTTTCTACATCCTCCTATAAGGGAGATCAAATTAAATGCCAAATTCCACAGGGATGACCTGCTTCTTTGCTTAGTCCGTCAACATTCAATCTTGGATTGGATTCCAGAAACAAGACCGATGGAAATCGAAGGAGGTTGAGGCGTTTGACTTTCCTACAAAATCTTTCGGCTTCCAGAAATTGGGTCCGCTGAGTTCCTTTCACAACCCATCGGTGGACTTGCTTCGCCGGGACCAAAGTTTGAATGCTTTTTTGTTCGCCGAGGCTGGAGCGCGTCGTCAAGGTGCTGCTTCTTGCCTCGTGTTCACAATTACGAGTCTAGAAGGTGAAAACCAGAAAGTTGCTGTTCCTGCTGTGGGATGGCTAAATTGGCGACGACCGTCCCCTCACCCTTTGGGTCGGAGTTGCTTTGAGCAAAGTTTCGAAAGTGGCGGGGTCTTAACTCAACTCACTCAGGGTGCGTGCGACCTTTTTATGCTTATCTTGTCATGCAACGCAAGCAACCATGGAGATGGACACGGACATGGAGGGGGCCCGTCATACGTGGCAAACGCTGCACCCGCCTCCTCTCCTCTCCAGCACCGCCTTCGTCCCGCTCTGTGGGGCTGCCTGGCTCTTCAGTTTGAGGTGAATCTCGGTGACACGTGTCAAACGATTCCCCCCTTCTCTCTCTCTCTCTCTCTCTTTGTTTCTTCCTTTTTTTTAATGTCGTGGACGGGAACGTTAACAGGCTTCCTGAGGACAGAAAAAAAAAAAGCGACGGCCACGATTGTCCCGCTGTAGTTAATAAAAGAAATTCTGTGAAGAGACGGAGTTTCCTTTTCATCTCCTGTTTCTAGAAAGAGAGCCAGGTTCTTCCCCAAGGAAAGGACTTTTTTTTCACATCACATGGATTCCCCGCGCCGCAGTTGGGATGTGAAACAAAGGGTTGCATGATCCGATCCCCAACGGGTGGTTGTGGTTCCACTGCATGCTCATCATCCTCCTAAAGTGCTGAACTGAACCCCCTGTGCTGTGGATTGTAAAGAAATCCACATCTCCCTTCCCATTCTCGCGTTTCAAACCAGTTACTTGTGGGATTCTGAAATCACCGACGCAGGATCGTTTGCTTGGCCCCATCTGAGAAGAACCAGTCGCATGACCAAATGTCTCTTCTTCACGCATTTCAGCGACTGACTTGTTTTCAGAGACGAAAGCCCACTCTGTCCACTTGTCATAAGATTCAAAGTTGCAACCTGGATTGCTTTTTCAATTCTAGTGGTGAGCAAGAGGCAAAACCTAACCTCACCAAACCTTATGAGAACAACACCATAAAGGAAGCTGAATCGGCAAAATGGCAGCGGTGAGACTCGATCCAGAGCCTCCAACTTGTCCCCTGTCAAAGACAAAGTAGAGAGAAAAGAAGCACGTCTGCACTCCGCATTGGTTTATAATCACAAAGCTGCTGCCTTAATCTTGTATCTAATTTAACTTGTTTCCCTTGACGAAAAATTTTGGCAGTCCATATTTCTTCAAAGAATGCTTACTGTAACGCGGTTTTTCTTTTCCGGAATCTTGATCTCATATCTGGAAATGGGCAGTCCATATTTCTCAGAAGAACGCCTAACTCTTTGTGGACAAGATGCCTTCTATGTCTCGTGTTCTCCTTGTGTTTGTAAGGAAGGTAAACGGACACATCATTCCGTATTATGAACGGACGGCCCCTTAACATATAATTGCAGCAAAGACGTTTGTTTTACGTGCTGAGCATGTGAAACACATTATACATACATGTTGTTAAGATGATGGGAGACCCGTTCCTAAGCTCAGTCAGTCCCTGAACTGGGATCATGGTTGGACGATTAGCTGAAGACCGTCCCTGCAAGTCAACAAGCTTGGCGTGAGATATTGGCAGGATAAATAAATATTTAGCATGCACCTTCTTGGCCTTCTAGTTCATGGGAAACTTTTCAACGAAGACTTTGTCTCACGGTCGTTTGTTCATAGGCAAGCCATCTCATGGCGGCCGGGATGTCTGAAATGCGTTGTTTAGACGATTCAAACACGACGACGTTGGTGTAATTCTTTGAAAGTACGATCATCGCCTTCCTCCAACAAGTACATTAATTTCATGTCCAAAAATTGAAGAGGTATTTTTGTAAGTTTTTCCATGCAAATTAATTATTTCTTAAAGAGGAAAAGAACTAAAAAACAAGGGGCTTCATACACCCACACAGCAAAACAGTAAAGTGGTTGCAATTTAATTTTTATCCTTTGCACCATTATTCAGCAATTGAATCGCTATTAAAAATATGCTAAATTAAGTTGATTCACTAAAGAGCATTAACTCGTCTTCTCCCCAAGGAAATCCCTGCTGTTTTTGTGGTTCATGCGGATTCGCACGGGTTTTATATAAAAATCAATCATCTTTGTGTTCAAAAACCTATGAATTGGCAACTAGCGAAGCGGCGCTTTCTTAACGTAAGTGTGAATGACTTTCAAATTTGATTTATAAAGAAAGATATCAGTTTCATATTTGATTCAAAATATTTTAGAGATGAAATATTGTCGTCTTCAAATCTTCAGAAAACCCATTTTGTGAAGACTATAAAGGCTGAAGCAACAGCGCCTTGGTCGAAATTGAGTCATTTATTAACTTTTTTTTAAATCCACATGTCTGTGATACAAATCCTCAACCGCGTTTATACAGTTGTTATAAAATTTTAAAAATTGTTTTCATGTTTACGTACATGCCGAACTTGTCAATAATATTAACGAGAGCAATATCATAATTCTTGGCTAGGCATCATACTTCTATCTATTTCATGATTAAGTTAAGAAAGTAGTCTACTAAATTTTATTCGAAATGCAAAATTATTTAGTAGTTGACTCTTATGATTCACGAACCGAAATAAGTATCATTTTCTTAGCTAAAAGCATTTAAAGAATCCAATCCAATATTGATCTAAATATGAGAGGTTACCAGCAGCAAAGCATACAAACAATGCCTCAATGATGTGGTTTAAAGTAGAAATTGTTATTAATAAGGAACAAAATATATAAAATAATTAACCAATTTTTTCTCTCTCTCTTTTTATATATATATATATATATATATATATATATATATATTCAATATAAAAAGGGTTGCAATTTATTCAAATAAACGATTTGTTGATTTTAACAATTAATGGCAGAGTTTATCATTGGGACTTTTTAATTCATAAATCTAGATCTCAGACCTACGAACGGGAAATAGATGTAGACCTCATACCTACGAACGAATGGGGATTTCCCAATACTCGCTCGATTTCAACTTATTTTAAAATGTAACCAAATCGACGAACCAACTCACTAAGTGATAACCCAATCATCAACCGATCAGAATCGACGTCACAAGTTTGCCACATTGTGGACACGGGTTCCGGCGCTAGCCAGGCTGATCCACGTAAATCGGACGCGCTTGTGACGCGACGAAGGACAAGAAAGCTACAGTGCAGTAATGGCGGTTTATGAGAAGAGGAGAAGCGAGATACTATGGTTCGAGACGAGTCGGTGATGGGACCGATAGGACACCTGTCATCAAAGGGAAGCGAGCCAATTGACGGAGGCAGGCAACTACCGGTCTGATGAAATATGGTAGTTGACTACCTTACTATCATCTCCCCTTCTCTCCCGCTGTCTCCTTCCGGTGGTTGGCGAAAAACCTCCTCAATTCGTTTCTTGGCGTCGATGGATTTAGCCTCTTTTATGGTCTGCTTCCCATTCATTCCGGCGATCGGAAGTCGGCGTTATGCATCGACTCCCCCACTCAACCCACACATCGGCTCCTTACACCCTTCTGACCCCTTCGGAGTTCATTCGTAGCGGCAATGAGGCATATTACCGCATGGTTGAGGCGCAATGGATGGCAACCCTCTCCCAATCGTGACTCGATTCAGGATTGCCTCATCCAAAGGTCATCTTCTCACTCCCAACGCTCGGATTCGAGGTGGGGTGTCAAGGATGTAGTAGCCCGATTCTTGGGGAGGATCTTTCCTCAGACCCAAAGTGAGTGGATCAGTGATTAGATGTTTTGCTCTGGTTGAATTCTTGGGATGCTTTCATTTCTTCTCTTTCTTGTTCCTTTGTTATTCTTCATCCTCTGTCTTGCCGGTTTACATTTCGTGACATTATGTTTCTTCCTTCTCCACTCGTCCTTCTCTAGATGGTCTAGTAGGCAAGCTTCTCCCTGAAGGTGGGTCTGAAGAGAAAGAGAAGGTCATTACTTGGTTGAGGAGTCTGGCTCTAACCGAGAGGGACTTGGCTTTTGAATATGTCAGTTCGACAGAAAGAGGTAATTACTGTGTTTCACTAACGCTTCTCTAGTCGGTGTTTTCTCTTGCTTTTTTATAGTAACCTTGCATTGCCTGTCCCCATCATCATCCTTGCTTCTAAACCGTTAAGGAGTTAATAATAAGGCAGCCCATGGATAGGTGGGTAAAGCTTCAAGTCCTTGAAGGCCAAGAAAGTGAAGAGTTCAATATCTTGGGAGCATCTTTTAGCATAATATGATAGTGGCCTGTCTAACCTCTAATCTTTCCATAAAAAGGGATACAAGAAAGAACCCCAAGGAAAAAAAAAAAAAGAGAAATCGTTAGCGAAGTAACAATAGAGTAAAGGATGTCTAAAGGATAAAAAATGTCGCTGTGGTGGGGGTGCGAGGAGATTTGCTCATGCAACTACCATGTAGGCGGTGGTTGAGAAATACAAGTAGATATTTCTTTGGTTTCATACCGTGACCAACGTAGACCTAAGAATCATTAGCAGCTGTCAAGAACTAATTTCATTTTCTTGGTCGGTCAACATGTGTTTAAGTTGGTCTTGAGATTCTTAACGCAATAGAATTGATCAGTTTGTTATGTCCTAGGGGGGATCATGTTATTTTCTCACTGTTACATGTCCAACATTCAATCTTATGTTCTTTAAGTTTGCTGAGAGACAGGCCTGAGCTTCAAGGAAGCCGCAAGAAGATTGAAGGAGAACGGCCCAAATTTTGCATTTGAACACACATTTTCGAGATGGTGGCAGCTCCTTTGGCGTGCATTTTTTCATCCATTCAATGTTCTTCTATTAGTCCTGTCAGCCATCTCCTTCATAGCAGGTGATATTGCAAACGGATCTATTATGCTTGTGCTGGTGTCCATCAGTGTTGGCCTTCGATTTTTCCAGGTATTCTTCTTGACTGGGAAGTTCCGCTCTTGCTGGAACTGATCACTTTATTAAGTGATGATATGAGAGGCTGGAACATAAATTTCTTGTTTACCTTACTCGCTTGTCAGGAGTTCAACAGTTTAAAGGCTGCAATCAAGCTTTCAGAGCTCTTAAAAACTCCAGTCAGAGTTCAGAGATGTGCTGGCAGAGTTGTTCAAACGGAGTTAATAGTACAAATTGAACAGAAAGATGTGGTACCTGGTGACATTATCCATTTCAGTCCTGGTGATCTTTTTCCAGGCGATGTTCGATTATTAAATTCCAAAGATCTGGTTGTAAGGTAGGATGATTACATTGATAATCACCAGCAGACTCTGTTTCCTCTGTTTTTCATCTCTCCATTAACCTATTGTTTTCATCTCATTAACGTGATCATTTCGTTTTCAGTCAGTCATCACTTACAGGAGAATCAGGTACCGTGGAAAAAATAGCAGATATCAGAGAAGGACTAACCACTCCCGTACTTGAGCTGAGGAACATCTGCTTCATGGTAAATTTCTTTGTTCTTGAGGATAAAGGTTTGAGGTTTCCCTGATCTTGTGCGTATTAGGTTATACCAGATCCACGATATTTTGATGTTTATTTCTATTATGTGTTGCTTCCAGGGAACAAGTGTTGCTTCTGGTTCTGGGACCGGCTTAGTCATCTCTACTGGACCTAAAACTTACATAAGTACCATATTTTCCACACTGGGGAAATGGAAAACACCAGATGCCTTCGAGAAAGGTGTACGGCATGTTTCGTATGCGCTTGTTTGCTTTATGCTGGTTGTAGTCCCTATTGAGGTATTCGTGGATTATTGTTCATCAAATACGTTAAGTCGAAGTATCATTTTTGGTATGTCCGTTGCTGTGGGGCTTACACCACAAATGCTTCCTCTTATTGTTAACACGAATCTAGCCAAGGGAACACTTGCCATGGCCAAGGACAGGTGTTTAGTCAAAAGTTCTGTTGCAATACAAAACATGGGAGCCATGTAAGTTTCCATAGATTCATTTCATCCTTTCCATGTTAAGCATATCGTTTGAATGGAACAGCTTAAGAATCAAGTGGTGCTAGAATATGATATATAGTGATATATGCAAGAAACAAGAGAAAGTAACAAACTTAAGCCGACATAACATGGTGGACAGATGTATAGGGCACTCTGGTGTATTCTTGAACATTCTTTTAATTCTATGAAAGAAATTTATAGATAAAATTAGTTCTGTTCCTGCTCAGATAGGGTTAAGGATTAGTGGTTAAAAATTAAACAAAGGCTATTAACCTGTATGTAAGTTCGACTGACTGCATAGGAGAAACGTCAAATATGGATTTGCTGATAAAGAGGTGTAATGCCAGATATTACTTGTTCCCTAGGTGCAGATATTGATTGTATGTCAAGAAGAAAAGTGGCTTCTTAATTTTTTTCCGTGGTTTGAACAAAAAATATTACAATGTTCGAAGTGTCAAATGTGGACATTTGAAGTCTAAGTTGATCTGGGTTTCAAGAATGAAATAGCATGCTGCATGATCTTTGATCTGATTTTGACAAACAATGTTTGTAAAAATGATAAACGCTTCAAAGCTAAGCTGATGTATGTGTGTGTGTGTGTATATATATATATATAATATAATTTGGACAAAATGATTCTAACCAATATCCATAGAACTTTTTCTTATTCTTCTACATCTGAACTAAACGTTGCATAATGTTTACATCAATAAAAATAAGAAAAGAAACAGGAGACAATTCTGGAAAGAAAAATGCAAAAACACTTGCCAAACTTGTACACAAACCTTAGAAATTTGCAAATTTTCAAAAGTTTATATGCTTCTCCATAACACAATATCACATTTACTCATAAGGATCTTATGCTGTCAGGGATATACTGTGTATGGATAAGACCGGAACTCTGACGATGGACCGTGCAATACTGTTTCACCACATAGATGCTTGGGCAGTGTCTAGAGAAAGGATTTTGCATTTTGCATTCCTAAGTTCCTACTTTAAGACAGTACAACAGAACCCCATAGATCAGGCCATCTTGGCATACACCTATACAGGAGGATACAGGTTTGAACCATCAAAATGGACAAAGATAAATGAGATCCCATTTGATTTTACACGAAGAAGAGCCTCTATTATACTAGAGGGAAATTCAAGCAACATACTCACACTTGACTTCCAGGGTTTAGCAGTTAAAAGACTGATGATAACAAAAGGAGCACTCGATGAATTATTAAGTATCTGTACTTTTATTGAGCATATTGAGAGTGGTACAACAGTTGCACTTGATCCAATGGAGCGTCAAAGAATCCTACATACAAGTGAAGAACTGGGTAATGAAGGATTAAGAGTCCTCGGGATAGCAGCAAAAGCGTTAAGATTGGTAAGATATCTTCCCCATCTAAAGCTTGTAAGCCAGTGCGTTTATGTCTATGCATGTGCAGTGCCTTTTGATTACTTCACATGATACGTGCCTTTTGATTACTTCACATGATACGCAGTACAAGTCATGGGCACACCAAAACAGCTGCCACACCTGAAATTTGCTTTCTTTTTTCATTGAGTGATTGATGAAATGATATTTTATAATTGTTAATCTTTTCGTTTTGTGAAAAGATTTTGTATTGTGTGTGTGTGTGTGTGTGTGTGTATACAGACTTATGCACACACATGCACACACACATACATACATATGTATGTGTGTATGTATCCTTCATACTTGGTCAATTCCTTGTGATTAAATTTTCACTTAAGCAAAGATGATATCACACTCATGTGATTACAACATCAATTTATGTGATTGACCTAACTAGATGGAAAACCTACTGATTACATATAAGCATGATGCCTTTCTGTAGATAGCCCGCAGTGCATTATATCAGAAAATTGGCATATCAGAAGCCTACAGGTTGCAGTGTAATGGCCATCATTAAAATATTTTATTTTCCCTTTTCTTTTGAAATTTATCTTAAAAACAATTTCATAAAAGAAAAAAATCAAAAGTTCAGTCTGTAATGCCTGATATGGGCCCAATAGGGCATTTATCGGGTCCATATTGGCTGATAATGAAAGGGGCTGTAGCCGCCTTGTCGCATTATAGCTAACAAGCAAAACGATACACATCATCTGATACAATTGGATACTCACCATTTTTACAAAGCTAATTGTAGCTAATGCTAATGCTACATTTCATCATCCTCACCTCCATCTACTAAAGCAGCTGTTTATATGAGGTAATCCTGTCATCAGCATCTCCTTAGAGAAGCAAAAGGGGAAGTGAGGAGAAGGTGCACTGCCTCATGTAAGGTTCATAAGATTAAGAGATACATTGTAAATGCTATGTTTTTTTCTCACATCAAAATATCAGCACTTATAGAGACGAACGAAAATATCTTCCAGTGGTAAAAGGTGAGAATGCTGAGCTCTTCCTGATGGCAAAGCCAGAATTCTGGGCTAAGAAATTACAGAATCCACTTGTTACTTATTAATTTGTGTTCAACGGACCTGGATGGAATCTTTGCATGTGCAAGATGCTGCAGATGCAGCACACACCAAGCATAATTTCTAATTATTAGTTCCTACGCCCTTACAAGTCTAATTTTTAAAGTTCAAGCAATCAATGAATAATAATTTTATCTGCTGTGATAAATGCTACAGGCAGGCGATTCATGGCAAGAAGCCAGCCCTAGCTCAAAATATACAAACGTCATCTTGTCACTTAAGCATACGAAAGTATGGCAATGCAGCTCCCATATCTCTACCAGAATTTCTGTCCTGTTTCTCGTGTCAGACTTATTATGATCCTAACGTTCCACTTGAAGCATTTCTCTCTCATATATCAATTTTGAATAACTGGCCTTTGTCTTGATAGTTGATATCAAAGTTTTTGTACAACTTATACAAACTAATACGAGTGAAAATGGAACCAGCATAATGAAGTTGTTTAATGCTATGGACCGTGCATACTGATATCCACAAGTTCCTCGGAGAATGAACACATCTTTTTCATTCTTCATCTTATTCTTTTTAGTTTGATATCAGAATGGTGAACAGTGAATGCAGTCTTAGTTCTATTTGCTATCTCTTCTACAGGAAATGGACAATACTAAAGAAGATGAATCGAACATGGTTTTTTTGGGTTTTCTGTGCTTCTATGATCCCCCTAAAGATACAGTTAAACAAGCTCTTTGGTGCTTAGCAGAGAAAGGTGTAAAGGCCAAAGTACTAACTGGTGACTCCCTTCCTCTTGCAATCAAGGTATGCAAAGAGGTTGGCATCCGCACCACCAATGTTATCACAGGGCCTGATTTAGAAATGCTCGACCAGGATGCATTTGATGAGATGGTCAAGAAAGTAACTGTTCTTGCTCGACTGACACCCACTCAAAAACTTCGTGTTGTCCAATCTCTGAAGACATCAGGAAATCATATTGTTGGATTTTTAGGAGATGGAATAAATGACTCCTTGGCATTGGAAGCTGCTGACGTAGGAATATCAGTTGATTCTGGAGCATCAGTTGCTAAGGATGTTGCCGACATAATTCTGCTTGAGAAGGATCTCAATGTGCTTGTTGCAGGAGTTGTACGTGGAAGGATCACTCATGGAAATACAATGAAATATATAAAAATGTCTGTTGTAGCAAACATAGCTAGCGTTATATCGCTGCTTGTTGCTACTATATGCTTACCATTTGAACCATTAAGCCCCACACAGATTTTGACTCAGAACCTTCTTTATAGTGTTGGTCAGATCCTAATACCATGGGATAAGATGGATGACGAGTATGTGAGCAGACCCCATAGATGGTCGGCCAAGGGCATATTGTTATTTATGATATGGAATGGACCTGTAAGCTCTATTTGTGATATTGGCACCTTTCTTTTTCTGTGTTGGTACTACGAAGCAAATACTTATTCCATGATGAATTTTTTTCACTCTGCATGGTTTCTCGAGGGCCTTCTGATGCAGACACTTATCATCCACCTGATCCGGACGGAGAAAATTCCTTTTGTACAAGAGACAGCATCATGGCCTGTTATCCTGTCCACTGTTTTAGCTTCTGTCATAGGAATTGCACTTCCGTTTACTCCTATAGGAAAGGTAATGGGTTTCACAATTCTTCCCTTATCATATTTTGGTTTTCTTGTTCTTGTTTTTGTGTTCTATTTTTTCTTAGGACAGATTTTCAAAAGAGCATATATCATGGTATTCAAGAAATGGTTGTAGCTGCCTGGTTGTACTTGTATAAGATATTTTGCACTGTTCCACACTGGTTCTTTTGTGTAGGCATTAATGTGGATAAGGCTTACATTTTGGAAAATAATTCTTTCTCAGCAGTGCAATATTTGGAGCATCCGCAATTTTAGACCTCAGAAGGTTCTTGAATAAACTTTGTGATACACAAGTCCAATTTTTTGATGGTTCAGCCAAAAATCCTCATTTTTTCATAGCTCCTGGAAAATGACAGTCTGATGTTTTTTGCTTACAATCCTTGATGGGAGCAAACAGAAACAGAGAGATGCCGCTAGAAAGGGTACCACACCAAGGTGTTTCCTTGAGCAAGATCCTGCAGGAGGTAACCAAGAAAGGAAAAGAAAATAACATAAGAAACCATTTTTTGGACATATCAGAGGCCAACCCAAGAGATGTATGCCTATATATATACCTTGTTATGGTTGTATCTGGGGCCTGGGCATAGCATGAATTATCAATATTTTAGCAGCAAGCAGTCAAAACAAACTCTGGGATAAATATTTAAAAAGTATGTCTAACTAAACAAGTTATAAGATGCTAACATTACCAAATTCAAGTTAATTGTTTCTAATGCTCCATTCAAAGTCCCACTGCATTCTTACATTCTTTGCCATAAGCTTGGTATTGCTCCTTGGAACTGTTTGTCACATTCCATTCATTCACCCATTCCCCTGAGAAAAACATAACTTGCTTATTTATGCTAATATTCCCAAGAGATGCAAAACAAAAGGCGAACTTTTCTAGTGACATGAAAATGTTCTGGAAACAAGTAAGAAAGAACAGATTGGCATGTTATTTAATTTTATAGAACTAAAGATATAGCTCACTCATTATGGACTAAGTATACTTAGGTCAAATGAAGGGATTGCCTGAAGTTTGCTAGGGGTTATTAACCATGGAGAAGGCCTAGTTCACCATCTCTCTAGGTAACAAATTTATGAGATCAACCTAGTGCAAGTTAAGATCCAAGATGTTGGTTGTCCCTGAAATCCTGTAAACAGTTTCTAAAAATCAAGAGCGACTTTTTTCATTTTCTCATACTCATCAGGTAAAAGCTGTTTTCTTGAATAAGGTAAGCTAGGACACATACCAATAAAAACAAGAGGTCCATTTGTCTTGTTCAAGGCTTGCAGTTGATTTTGTCTGTTCTGATATATGTATCTGATATAGTCCTTAGCACTCATGCTAGCGAAAAAACTGTCAAACAGATTGTAGAAGTGTAAATCCACTACAATGTTTGCAAAACCAATATTGGCTTGATACAACTCAAGTGGGTCAGCATTGCCAATTCTTTCACAGATTATGACATATACAGAAGAAGAGTAGTTCCGCACCATTTGATAGCCTTTTGAGTAATATGAAACCAGGACTTCAAGTGGTACTGAAGATGCAGAAGGTTCGTTGAGAAGCTCAATGCCCAACCTAGCAGGATGTGTGGCATACTTGGAACAAGTAAATAAATAAGTTCACCGAACACATCCAATCCTTGATAAAATAACTAGATTTGACAATGTAATCAGGTAGTGCATATTATCACCATAAATAAAATCCCAAACACTGCAAACTACTCCTGTGTGTACAAGCAAGCTCCCCTCATTACCGTAAAAGAGCTTTATGCACGTGTGTTGATAACATTCTGCATGAACTTACAACTTTTAAGATTTTACAAAGACTTCATAACAAGCAGAAAATCTTTTTCATGGATGAAATGGAAGTTAAGTACAGCACAGCTTAAAAGGAAGGATAATGGCACATCTAATTCTGCCTCAAAGCTATATCAATGGCACCTAGCAATAAGTTTTCAAACAGGAAATCGTACAAGAACTGTGAACATACAGAATGGTTTAGCAGCAACTACAAATCATAAACGAAGGTACAAAATGGGCTTTAAAGATTGGGATGCAACAAGTGGGCCAAGCAGGAGCTATCCAATCAGTGGGATTAAGATTTGCTTTTGGTTAGCCGTTGCTGGTTCTATAGACCAAAATCAGCATACTTGATTTTGTCGTACCTTTTGGAAAATATAGTAACTAATACAGATATAGGAAGATCGCCTCATAGAAAGCAATGAACATTTTACTGTCCGATGAATATGTTGTTCAGGAATTCACAACACTAGAAAGGCTCCAGTTATTTTGATGTGTTCAGTCATCAGTAATGACTTAGTTGGGACAGCCAAGCTGATGGCAGGCAGGTTCTTTTCCAAAGGCATGTCGAAGGGCAATAAAATTGGAACTACTCTGTGTTAATTCTTTCTCATCCTTCAGAATATCTAGTACCAGACTTTTATCCCATTTCCGTATTTCTCCCAATTTCTTATTTTATTTACTTGTCATGTTCTTCAGTATTAACTTAATTTGTGTGTACAGTTCTTTAGAAATTGTAAACCATGTTAGCTTTAAAAGGCAAATCAACTGGACTGTATGGTCATAATGTAACGTACCTGCAGTACATCATTTTTTTAAATAGCATGTTAAAGCATGCCATTTTATAAATTTGTCTGAGAAAATAAGGATATTGACGACAAAGCAGCACGTCCTCGTGGGTGGAAATTTGGACTTATTTATTAACTAACCTCACCTGGAAGATAAAAAATCAATAACTACCATACTCTGTGAGATATAGGAGGGGTTACTAGCCCAATCTTAATAACCGTCTCTGCTAGCCCTGTGTTCCATCCCATTTTGGGATCCAGGTGCTGCGTGAAGGTCAATTATGCACTTCAGGCCAAACGCCCTGCATCCAATATTTTGAAAACTTCATTGATCAATTTCATGCATAAAATAAGGATGCCTGCAAAAGAATAATCTCAATAAAATGCAGAAACATTTTTCCTAAAAGAAAACAAAATAAAGAGAACCACTAGTGAGGTTAGGTTGGAAAGGGGGGAAACAAGACCTACTGTGCCCATAAGAAGGCATTATCCAAAGCTGCCAATGTCCCACCTACAAAAGGAGCTGGAGGGTTAGGGTCTTGTGCAATCCACCATCCAACAGGAATTCTGACAGCATTAATGCCATGTTGAGATAGGAATCTAAAATAATCCGGTGTGACAAAGCTGTCTCGGTGTTGCTGCACATTCTGAAAGTAAAGAACAATATTATAAGAATATGACATTTCTGTCCCACATATACTATTCAAGCATGCTACCCTTTTCACATGAGAATGTGCGAAAAAGTGATCACATGAATCACAGTATCAATTAAGGTAACTGACTTAGCAATTCAATGTCTCAAACTGGCCTCTACATTCTTCTGTTTATCAATTTATATTTTTGTTAGGAGGCACTAGTTACAACCTGCCGTCTATCAGATCACTTTAAACAGATGATGTGTTGATTTTTTTTTCTTCAAATAGATTCCAATTCAGACAGGTCTATTTGTTTCTTAAACAGAAAAAGCATGTCAATTGGTTGGAACAAAAATAAGAGCAAAAACAAGCACATAAGATATTTATCTTGACTTTGGGAATTTAAAACTGATTTAGCTTTAACAGGCTCATAGCCATTAGAAAGTTGGTAATCTCCATAATCATTTGCAAAAATTATCATATCAAATTTGTAGCATTATCACCCCAATCTGGTACACCCTGATAATCTGCTGTCAGCTGATACACTGACCTAGCCTTGAAGAAACTGACAGAATGAATACTTTATCAGAAGATACTCACAGAATCATGGACTCGGTGAAATAATATGAATTCGAGTATGGGCATTCAAAGGGTTTGCTTGAAATAGAATCAAGTACCTGCAAATAAAATCTGCACTGTAAGCAGCTTAATATGGACCTTGTGCTGGTAACTTTCAATCAGAAAGTTTTCTGCCATTGTTGATGATTCAGCTGTTGCTGCAATAATCAGTCCTTCATTATCAAATGTCACAAACTCCCCTCGAAGTGTTAGAAATTGAAAGATCTCTTCAGATATCCTCCACAACCACTAAAGTAAAAAGAAGAAAATATATCGAGGTTCACGGAAAGAATATTAGGAAAGTATCCTTGAAGAAAATGTAAGCCACAAAAAACTAATCACAAAATTCACTGCGTAAGTAGCACCAATGAAAAATGCTTAAACCCCAAATAAAATTGTAGAGAGGCGAAGGGGAAATTAATTGACTTAACTACATACGATGGAGGAGCCCCAACTAAATCAACTGGTAATAAAAGGGACTTGAGATAATTAAAAGGGTTTGATCTTATTATCTGAATATGCAAAGTAATCTGTTTCAACTCTTTATAACTTTACAAAATATGAGTAATATGCATGAACAATTATAGAAATAGATCGACTTTTAAATCTGCTAGTCTGTTTCCCGAACAACATGCTATTGCAGAAAGTTATGACTATAGTCACTATATAATATAGTTTATCACATCAAGCTTGCCCTAGCTTACGCTTATGACTGGAATACAAGGGAGGGCGCTAATAAGTTTAAATAGTTCACAAGGTAGCACACATTCAATAGTATTAGAAATTTGTTGGATCGCTGCTTATGTAACAACCTAACCCTCTCTTGGGCTCGAGCCCCTGGTTCGACGGATCACAACCTGCCCCCTAGCAATTTCGGCTGCAGCTTCAAAAAGGCTAGGAACCAGGACAATCATATCATTAATGGCGTTCCTTTATAAGCCCTTGAAGATCTCTCACAATCTTCGATACAATACTAACCGCGCATGTGAGACCCCAGGTCCGAGTGTTGAACTGGTTTTGAATACCATAATAACAACCCGACCCTCTCATGGGCTCGAATCCCTGGTTCGACGAATCCCAACCCGCCCCCTAGCAATTTCGGCTCCAACCTCAAAAAAGCTACGAACCAGGACAATCATATCATTAATGGTCTCCCTTTGTAAGCCCTTGAAGATCCCTCACAATCTTCAATACAAGACTAAACTTCTGGGTGTTAATTTGAAGAATCTAAAGCTCATAATATGACCAAGTTTATAGATTATTTACTTCTCTGCCAAAAGATTCTCTTACTGCCAAAAGATTCTCGTCTAAACATTGGCCACAAAATTCACAATAACTACTCCGTTGGTCTTGACTAGGGACACCAACAATTACTACAGATAACTAAAATAAAATTACCTTGAACATCTCCCATGAAGATGCATTGTCTGATTGTCTCTGTCAACCGTGACATTGGAGCCACCACCATTCTCGGCACTCATATACTTCTGTAGCATTACAGATTTGAACTGCAGTTTGGTTCCATCCTACAATCCCACCGGAAAAGAAAAACAATTCAAGACAGAACTGCCATAAATAGTGCACGTCGAGGATTAGAAACTCCACAAATGGAAGGAACACGTACAAACATATCGTCATTTGGGATCCCATCAAACAGTGAAGGTTTTATCCATCCCTCCACCACCAACCATCCGCCCAAATTTACACCTCTTACTTTAGGTGCACCGTTCAGCTCTCCCACTAGACGCAATTTCAGCTCGAGTCGACGACAGCAAAATTCATTGTCTGCTAGCATTGATTAAAATAGGCCATACAACAGAAGACCCCCAAAATATAGTAGAAAAGAAAAATACTTATACCTGAAAATTGTCCTTTACAAATAAATACAAAATACAGAAGAACAAGACACACGAAATAGATAATCATAATCTCCGCCCAGTATTGAAGGTTCGAATTGACAATGGAGCGGAATGATAATGAAAAATCTCAACGAACGCAATTTGGCAACTTTTGCTTCCATCTTCCAGTATCTACGTACACATTCCAAGAGGAGACATGAATGACATATTTCAACTAAAATCCTTTTTTTAAGATCCAATTTATCGAGGGTTAAAAATAATGTCCACATGTTTTCCTGATGCCAAAAAGAGGGAAAGAAAGATAATACCTTGATTGAGGACACCACACAAATATGTAACGATTAGAATGGAATCGTCCAGTGATGATGCAAAGAGTTCGAATTTTACGATGGTGATTGAAGAAGAACGGAAATGGCAACTTGGTAGGCACCAAATGTGCAAAACAAGCAAGAGAAAGTGATCCCCACGGAAAAGAGAAAGCGAGAGAGAGAGAGAGAGAACTCCATTATTGCAGCTTGCTCCCGTACTGAGAATGATGAAGAAGTTGCTGAAGCAATACGAGACAGGACGCGACAGCCACGTCTTTCAAGAATCAATCTTTCACCGTCTATGTCATAGTTACTACTAGATGATGCGATGAAGCAGGAACCCAATGTTGTGAAAGATATTACAACATAAGCGACGTAATTAGACGAAGCAATGTAAAGCGGCAGACGCACAGAAAGCAGGAAAACCAATTTAGATAAATTTCTCATTTGTCCAGAGCGATCGAAAGAGATATTCAAGTGTTTCTTTCTCCATCTTCATGAACGAATCAGCAACAAGCAAACACGTTGAACTGGGATCGTCCACTTATGGAAGAAACAGTGTTTCCCAATTGATAAAGGTCGCATGCTTACTTTTCTCTTTCCAAAGGTTGACGTTGTTTTGCAACTTAATGTGCATACTTGTGTGCATGTCAGAGACTCAGAGTAACTTGATCGGAAATTGCACAGTTAAGCGACGTGACACCACACAGCAAGCATAGCAGATGAGTGACAACATTGCCGATTATGCTAAGTTTCTGCAAAACGACGCCAGATCACAGAGTCCGGAAGGACCACAATTTTATCATTGAGGCGAAGTTTAATCTAACCAATAACAATGACGGTAAATGTCGCCATTGGCCCATGTAATAGCCTGTTAAAAGGCCGTGCTTGGCTCACGAGGGCCACAGTGTTGAATGAACCGTTGCGTTTGTTGTTTGTTATCTCCTTCACTCTTACTCAATGTTCTCTTGCTCCATTGTGAATGTTTGCTCTCACGAATGTGTTATACGAAGGTTGGCCTCTAAAGGAAGCATGTTTTCCCAAATAAAAAGATCTTTTATGAAGTTTTTAATATTCAATAAAAATTATTAACATGCTCTTAAAGATTATCGAATAAAAGAAGACACGAGGCAAGTCAAGTTTAAATAAACCGAGCTCGTGTGAAGTCGACTCGTTTATAAGTCGAGTTTTAACTCAAACTCAAGCTTACATGGGGGCAAGTTTGAGTCAAGCCCCAATAAGCTCAACTTGTGGTACACCCCCAGATATTAGAAAAATGTTTGGACTTTTTAAATAATATTTGACACATCCATCTTACAAGAGCAAACACTTTTTAAAGGTAAGAAAATTTTTTGCTTCCATCATATTCTTGTAATTTTTCCAAATGCAAAATCTTGTTATTTGATCTTATTAGTGAATTGGTTGCAAACATAACTTTTGAACAGGTTTCCTATTTACAAATCAAACAACCACTTTTTCCTTCCTATTAGATGGAAAAACCAAACCCGAGATGAGAGATTTTGTCGTTCGCAGCTTTGCTGCCATAAAAAAAATTGAGATTGGTATCCATTGTGAAAGCCTATGTATGCTTCAACTTATGCAAGGAACTGCCGATGCAACCCTGCGGGGAGTTAGTCTCCTCTCCTTTTACTGAAACTTATCAAACTGCGTCTCAGAAATGGAACTGCAACCACATCCATTTAATGGGATCCAGTAAAGGGGATGGCATTCTAATGCTTATGGGAATCCGAAGGTATGAGGCAACCAAATACGAAATCGAATTGGCGATCCACAAGGATCATAACCATTTACAGGAAAGTTGGATCTTAATTCTTGCCAAATCAGGGATTTGGCTTTGGAAATTGGAGATTCATGAGTTAGAGTCTGATCCAGACCAAGTCCGAACCGTTTACAACATCCCTACACAAAATAAAAATAAAAACTTGAAGCAGTAGCTAGGATTTCTAGGTAGCCTTTATGGATTGTGAGTTAGATTCAAAAGCTTATCATAACATCCTTTTCCCTTTTCCTTTTTGTTCCACAATAAATAAAAAGATTGGGAACAAATGTAAAGTATGTGACTAATTAGTTAGAACAAGAGAGAAGAGAGTTTAATGCCATTTCCAGCTATAGTTTTCACAATTCAGAACATTTTTCACCTGATTTCAAGAAGATGTACTGTAATAAAACAAGCCATGGACCTTGTCTCTGTTTGTTTGAATACTCTTAGCAAAGAGGCGGTGAGTTTGAAACGTTTTTGGAGAATAGACCTTTTATCATTTCCTTATCAACCTGCATTCAGGTCGGGGAGGGGAAAAACGCCTAACGCCTGGCCAGTAGCAGAGCCAAGATTTAATTTATTTTTTTCCAAAAAATTCCCAAAATTTTTACTATGGCCAAATCAAGATTTTTGAAAAAATTAGTAATAAAATTTACATGGCCCCTGTTCCTGCTCTTTGGCCTAGAGAAGAGGCAAGATGATCACCATGACATATCCCTTTGCTCTGCTAGTAGTCATGACATGATCGACGATGATGAGGCGTCTTACGGGGTATAACAAATTAGTCATGAATCATTAGATTCGATACTTTATGTGCTTTCGTTTGTACTGTGTGGCATATTCTATGTAGACCAGGAATCAATAGCCAATCAACAGTATTGCAGCCCCACTCCATAAAGATGAATTCGATGGAGGGGCCTCCTTGATCCCCTAATA
Source organism: Nymphaea thermarum (assembly GCA_011799765.1). NCBI lineage: Eukaryota > Viridiplantae > Streptophyta > Magnoliopsida > Nymphaeales > Nymphaeaceae > Nymphaea > Nymphaea thermarum. Next base: position 388,175 of record JAANDH010000157.1, on the reverse strand, counting down.
TTTCATTTCAGAAGGCGTCCTCCGCCCTATAGACGGAGGACCGGCGCGATAAAAGACCGGAATAATTAGCATTGTGAGTTCCGGCCTTGGAAGATTTTGTCTTAGCATTTCCTACCACCATTGCTGCCTGGTGTATAGTTGGAGGAAATTTTCGCTTCCTCAACCATCGGTTTTCGTGCGAGTACCATTGTGAACTATGGTTGGCTGAAAAATGCCCATTCACCCTTCCCTCTCTCTCTCAAGCAAGGAGCCTTAGGATGAGGAACGGCTTTCAGAATGATCACATGCCAAGTTGATTATAAAGTAGAAGATCAAATAAATAGTGGTAGTATACGTGACACTATTGCCATGTAACTGTTTGTGGGTGTAATTAAAATACGCCTCCTCATTAATATACATATTAGCTTCAGCTCAACAATATTGCAGCGCAAATCAAGCACGAGAAAACTGACCAAGTTGCATTCAGTTTTTCTTCAATCGAGGAATCTGCAAGGAGGAGCAGATCAGCACCAGTTAATGGCTTCCCACAAAGAGGTGAACTTCACCCGATTAGGCCAGTCACGACAACCATGACTTGCGAGGACAACTCCATGGAAAACCTAATTAGAGTGCAGAGTAGCAGGCCAACTGGCGAACTTCAACTTAGTTTAAAACGTAAAACCATCACACTTTCCAACAACGTCCTAATGGAAGCATATGTATTCTAGTAACAAGTTAAGAGATAATGCCCTAAGTTAATTAACAAAACTTTATGCAAGTTTTAGTTACCATTCAATAACATTCTCTGAGTATCAATAACAAGCGATCAAATTAAATTCACATATATAAGTTCTTCCTTTCATTTTCACAAAAGAAAGGTGCATGCATGTATGCGTCCACACTTGCACACACACACACACTCAAGAGACGCAGAGCGTGTATGCATATGGGTACTGTACTTCCTCTTTTCAAGAAAGGGCGCAAGTGCGTCCCACTCAAAAAATAGGAGGGGCATGTGTGCGCGTGACTATATGTGTGTGTCAGTGTGTGTGTTTATTCATATAATTCCTTTACAAATGCAAGAAGATACATTTTTTATATTTAAATTCTCTAAAAAAAATAATACTCTTCTGGAGTGCTCCATGATAAACAAACAAACAAAAAAATCCCGATGATGGAATTTATTGTGTGTCCTCTAGTCATCATGCTTGAATAACATATGCTGAATGATCCAAGCTGAGCTGTAGACTCTATGAGGTACGTTTTCAAGTCCCCTCCACTTGATAGGAAGATTTCACATGCGAATCCAATCCATGGTACAGTAGCTCCACATCCCCACATGTGATCCATATATTCCCTAAGGGCCTACAAGAGAATTTCTGTCATTCTTTCATGAGGCTAGCTCATGTGAATGATTGCCTCAGTTTTGTTAAATGATCATGGCCTCTCCTATGAACCAATTAATTTCTCTTGTGAACCCTTTCATCATTTCTGTTTGTTTTCCTTTCCTTGGTAAGAAAATCTGATCCTTAAGGATCAAGCCACTTAACGACTCCCTTCATTCATCTTAGACATAATCCCCTTTTGCAACATGTTCTTCATCTTAATTTGGTGGTTCTATGCACCCCACCTTAGACTGCGTGGAAAGGTTAGAATAAATAAATGAGAATTGATATGTGCAGAATACCAACTCAAAAACAAAGAAGAATTGAGTGTGTGCCAATCCACAAGGAATTCTCAAGTGGCACTTCCCTTCTTCTAGAGTTCGGTGCAATAATACAGAGGACTTGGAATAACGTTACGAGGTCAGACTAACAAAAAAATAATGCACCTTGTTTGAGACAAACCCCCTTTTCCTTGTCTTTTCTTCTGCCCTCTTCCACAACATGTATAACACTTTTAAGTGGGAACACACTTGATTACGAAATATTTAAAACCTGCTAACCATTTTTATATAATTTGATTGATTGAGAAGATCGAAATTTAGTTACTCATAAAGCTCATATCTTATAATATACAGCTCAATTTGTCAGCTAACGTGATTCAAGGCCCCGATTAGAAGACCGCAAGTTTTGTATCGTAGCGACCACTGTCGCCTACTATAAAGTGACGTGCCTTTACTTCTTTTGCTTCATGATCATACTATTGTAAATGCCAAAAGGAAACCAACAAATAAAATATCATGCTGTCTGTACTTCGGATTCCTGGCGACACAAGTTTTTGTTCACATTCCAAAACCGTGTCATCTCTTTTTCATATGAAATAATGGCACCAACCCTTCGTACACAAGATGAATTCATGCCTTTAAATTTGAATAACTCAGAAGACGCCATGATCTCCATTCCATTCACATTCACATCCATCATCCTTTGTCACTCAAAATGAGCAGAAGATGGCAGCAGGAGAATTTGCAGTACAACAGTGGAATATGGTATTAAATGCAATTGTACATGGGCGTTTTACAGGAAAAACCACACTGTGGCAGAAGTTATTTTAGTATGATAGAAAGAGAGGAAGATGCTGCCCATCTTTGGTGAAGAGGGCCCTCTAGGTTCCGTTTTATGTGAAAAAGAGAGAGGGGGAGAGAACCAAGTTGCCCCACTTTATGGTAGACCAGACTCTGCATGGATCCTCCCCATGATTTGGCGCACTGCTGTCGCTATTTCATCTACAGATGCAACTTGGCAGTCTTCTTCCACCTTTTTCATATCATGAACAAAAGGAAAATTAATTAATCGAATTGCCATTACCTCCTTAAAACCATACAGACACACACACACACACACACACGTGCTCATGAATCTAACAGTAACCGAGCTTTTGTAAAAGTTCACTGCCGCCGACAGAACCGGCTCTACAGTGAAATCCATTTGGTTCTTAATTTAGTGTAAATCAGATATTTCTGGGGATAACCTGAAATGCAGGCCTTATTTGCAGATTATGATTTTTTTTTCTGTTAAATCTACAAACATATGTGCATGAGGTGGCAAATAATTTGATTACCTAAAAGGAGACAGCCCTGATGGTTCACATATATACTATTTTTGTTGAAACTGAAGTGGGGCTTCGCTTTTAGAGGAAATGAGTAATTTCAGTAGATATATTTAGAAAAGAGGGCATAGAAACGTCAAAGTCACCTTTCAGGTAAGAAAGTGACCATATTACGTTTAAAAAAATTTCATTTTCCTTAGCAGAATCTCGTTTCATCTCGACCGACTAAATACGTCAAACCCTTGTAAGAAGTTTATTAATTCTTTTCGGCAGTTAAAAGAATTTTTAAAAATAAAAAAGTTTACAAAACATGTTCATACAAGAAGACATATTTACAAAATATTACAAAAGAAATAAGTAAAAAAATCACGAAAACTAAAGAACAGAAACCATATCGGAACATACAAAATAAACAAATAACTGGGAGATTTCCGAAATTTTATGGCCATGGCATTGTGATGAAAACGACGGCGTCATACCATGTATTTCTCTCTCCCACAGCTGTGTCTCCTTTATACATATTTACGGTGACGATACGATAAAAAAGACGTGAAACCTTTGTTTTCATTAAATTTTGACACCCAAAGGACGGGTTTTCCTGCTGCAGAACTTCCAGCTTAATTTTGAAACATCTATTACAAAAGACCAGAAACTAATCATATTTAATTAAAAGAAAAACACTGTCAGTTGTCCATGTATGACTAAGGGCATGAAGGGCTTCACCGCAGATCTGCCATAGATTTTTGAAGACATGGCTCTCTCCCTTTCATATACAAAACAAACAGCAAATGCAGACGCGCAAGATGAAGGGAGGAGCAGAGATCAAGAGGCACTACCTTGGCACTGATAGAGTAGAGGACCATATCTTCAATGGTAGTCACATTGAGATGAAGGATCGTGAGCTGCAGGCTTTGAAAGCCAGCTACCAGTTTCAGAAGCTGACGGGGTCGCCTTCTCGACAGTATCTTGAGGTTGGCATGGCTCTCTACCAGAGTGACCTCCACATCTGCAACCCCCGGCCTGCTGCTGCTGTTCTCCCGCACCGAGCAGACCTCGCTTCCGGCGCTGCAACGACTCGAAGTGGGCAGGGTGGAGTTGTACTGTGGGAAGGTGAACAGGTCTCCGAAGGGAGAGGAAGCCCCACAGTGAGTGCTCCCCACATGCTGCTTGATCCTTCTATGTGCTTCCAATGACTGCAGGAGTTGCTCTAGTCCCTTCACAAAATTTATTGCTCCCCCTACTATAGATGCCTGGTCTCCCTATCAGAAACAAAAACAAAACCCAGAAAAGGAAAAGAAATTATTAAAAGGCCAGAGGAAGTAATTCATTCTACAAATATACTCTGACTGGATCAATAATTTTGGCATTTAATGAGCTCTTTCAATATCTAGACATTTTCTTATCATTTTCATTTAAATTTGAGTTTGAATAGGACTAAACGAGTACGTTTATTCAGGAGTCAGGACAATGGGATTCGGGGAAAGATGTACATTTAACTAGGTGCGTAGCCCAGTTTAACCCATTCTAGCAATTAATGCCCACTGCCATCTGAGGATTAGGGTTTCAGTTCTACCAACAAAGGTCACATTCCACAATTTCTTTTCTCCCCATACTCAAACCTGGGTTCTCGGTGGTCCCCTATGTTCCCTTTTTCTTTTCTTTTTCCGAAAGGTATTCGCATTTCGATTTTCTGAGAAAAATGTAATTGCAAAGTTATGTTCCAGCATGCAGATCTTCACAAGGAAAGAAAAGCTAGAAATATTGATATCATATTGTCAGCAACACATTATGTCTGATCGATATCTACATGCTTCATCGTATATGTAGCTTGTGTATGGAGAACTTTCTAATATAACCAAATTGATAGATAGCAGAATCTGATCAATTCGAAGTCGATAAAAGGCATCCTCTGCTACAAGGACAACGACGGTTGCATATATACTACAACTGCATAAATAGCTACAAAATTTTCAAGAGATAGCCTGCCAATGTTCTGTGTAAATGAGAGAGCTTCCCCTCATTATCTTTGCCAAGAAAATGAATAAAAGCAACTGTACTGCTAAATGTCGACGAAACAATGGTAAGAGAAGAGTCGGTGGGACAAACCCTTTGGACATAAGATGGAGGCATCAAAGACCGCAGTACAGCGAGATATTCATTCATCTGCTTTCGACGATTTCTTTCCACGGCAATGTGAGTCATCCTCTGGTTTTCCACTTCTTCCTTGTTCTTGCAACACTTAGATCTCCTCCTCTTTCTTCTTCCGCCATTCTCGGCAGCTGCATCCTGCTGGCCTCCTGCTGTAGAAGGCCAGCCCACAAAATTGCAATTCTCCGAAGGAGACTGCAGATTCTCACTGCAAACAACAGAAGAAGGAGAATGGTCCCATTGCCCACCACCAACATATGCATTCATGCTCAAATGATCTTCTTCCTTGTTCAAGCAAAGAGAGCCGAAGGTCTCGTCCTCTGCTCCACCGAAATCTGCATTGAAAGAGGCCGCCAATGAGTACAGATCCTTGCACCCATAGTTGAAAATGTCATGGGGGAAGCCTACTGCTTCAAGAGCCATCCCCTTCTCTCCTTCTTCCTTTCCTACTTCCTCTGCGGTATCACAGACCGAGGATTTAAATATAGTAGGAATCTCTGTTCTTGCTCCCTTTTAGCCCATGCAATGCAACAAAAATAAATAAAATCAAGCCCAACAAGAGAAAAAGTCAGGCTGCCTTCAAAGAGGGAGATCCCTTACAAGCCCTCCTCCTTTCCTTAGAATTGCTCTCTCTCTTCTTTCTCCAAGGAGTGGAGGCCTTCTCACCATATAAAAAGAGTAGACTTGCCCCTTTCTTCTCCTTTCTCCAAAAAGGAACAGCCACTCCCTCCACATATAGAGATATAGAGAGAGACAGAGAAAGGGAGAGAGAGGATTGTCACAGAGAGAAGTGGTTAAACTACAGAGAGATCTGCACGTGGGAAGACAGAGAAGGAAGGACAGAAAAGGAAGGGAAAAAAGCCATGTTTTTCTGGTTTGCGTGGGAGAGAGGAGAAAAGGACGCACGAGGAAAGAGGAAGATGGGGTCTCCTCTCCGCTTCCTCTGCATCGCCATTACATGACAAGGACCCTCGAGTAAAAAAGATACGTAAGGCCCGATGCAAAAAGGACCTCTATTAAAGGCTGACACTCCCCTGTGAACCCTATTGTAGACTCAGATTGGACAGCGGAATCCATGTGAAACCCTCTGGCCTCCCCTCAATCATAAACATTCATACATGTCCCTCTCTCTCTCAACATGTGTATAATGCATCATCTCATGTGCAAAAACTAAAAAATTGTTATTACTAATTTGTGGTCATAAAGTCATTCTCGGAGCTTCTTTCCTGGGCCCTTCTTGCACATTGGAAAGGAAATAACTAAAACAAAATGAAGCAGCAGGGTTGTTGGGTGAGCCTGCTATAGTGCTATTGGGTTGATTATGGTTGGCATTAGAAAAATCATGTAACAAAAGGATCTAATCTTATGGGCCATCAGATCTAGTCGTTGCATGAATCCATGTCTTTTCAATATAAAATAAAAAACCAGCCTGAACCTGCCATTTCTCTCACGCTACATGATTCAGAAAGTGGTCCTGTCAAGGCCCGCTAGTATCGCCGAGTTTGTTTCTAAGCAGCGTCGAGACGTTAAGAGGTCCACAAATCGCGAGTTAGATTTGCTTTGATAGCCAGCTCACGCTGTATGTATGTAGTTGCACAGTGAGGCCCATCTATTATTTGAAAATGGGGCCACGAAGCACTGGAACTTAGCGGATTCCTCATTCCTCAGGGAACAAAAAGACACTACCAAGACAAGGCACTAACCTCACTCTTTCTCCTCTCCGAATCATGGGGGTGGGTCTCGTTGAATCCCCATGTTGTCTCTTCTCTCCATGATTTCTGATATCGATCGAGACCAATGGAGCCTATGTACATATATTTGGCGAGAGAGGATATCCAAGTCACCGAGATGTTTCGTCTTAAATGCAAACACAGTGCAGCTAATGAAAGCGACTCCTGATTCGTGACAAATCTCTGCTTGTTTTCTTCTTCGAGTTATTTTCTCCCTTTTCGAGAGGGGTAGCAAATATGAAGTCAAAAGGGTTTCAGGGTTTAGGCTTGAACAGCTTTCATGAAAAGAAAAGCATCACCAGAACGAGTTAATCTCCCTCTCACCGTTTCTCGCTCTTGTTGGATTACACGTTGATCGAGTGACACTGCGAGAAAGGCAGTCCAATATATTAACATTACTAGGCTGCAGATTTCTTGGTGATGAATAGGATGGTGGAGTTGACACCACAGCCTTTTCGGTGGTGGTGGTGTGCTGGTGGCGGTGTGCCTGGGACGCCGAGCTGGTTGCTGCAGCCTGCATGAACCTAACGTACGTGCCAAAAGAGAGGGTTGGGTGGCATGCAACAGCCCAACGTGGTTCCTTTTTCAATGGCAGGCAATCCCCAGTAACTCAGATTAATTGGTTATCCATGAATCGGAGACTCAAAAGCCGTGGAACAAGATGTATCTGTGGAGAAATAGTGGATTGAGGACTTGAAATTCATGATCCCCATGTGATGATGAGAAGTCAGCGAACAAAAAGGAAACCCCTCTCTCTCTCCCTCCCTCTCCCCACCCCCACCAACTTTTAGCAAGTTTTTTTTTTTTTTGGGTCATACAATAAAGCAACCTCAGTGCTCCACCTCTTTTTGCTCGCAATCTTCAGAAAGAAAGGAAAAAAGGTCAAGCTGCAACGGATGACTACATGATCATGAACGGAGGATTGGTCAGTAAGAATGGTCAATTGTGTCTGTGTGTGTCCAGGATTTGGACCACTGTTCATAACTAATCACATGAAGTTAAAGACCAGCTTCTCTTGGTCGCCAAAAACGGGTCATTGACCAAGCCTGTACACGGTTCACAGGTTATCTTTATTTTGCCATGCGCATCTTCTTAATAAATCCGTCGTGGCTTTCTTCTTTGAAATACTTCCATGGCTGAACTGAAAATCTGCGAAACTGAACGAAGAAGAGGAAGGAAACGAAACACTTCCATGGCTGAACTGAAAATCTGCGAAACTGAGAACGAAGAAGAGGAAGAAAAAGAAGACACCGGTCGGTTGTGGGAGGACGAGATTCCGAGTTCGCCAGTCTCTGACAAGCGATTTTCCTATTCTTTCTAGTTTTCCGAGTGAGGGAAAAAACGAAAAACAAAGAATTTGCATGGCTAGCTCTCCAACCCTCTATCATGGATCATGTAGGGGGGTTTTGTCGTCTTCCTCCTGGAAAGGCACCTGACGCGGGGCCCACTCCACTTCTCGCCTACGTGTCAGGGAGCGGTGGCCACCGATGGCGTGTAAGGGAAACCGCTGCGCCGGAAACCGCCGGGGCCATGGAAAGCGGGGCGGTTTCCTTTGTAGGTTTGGTGGCGGTCACATGGGCTTCGGTGGGGAGAGACCGGCGGGGCCCCCCTCGGCGCAAAGGGACGCTCTAGTTAGTAAGGATCGAGGGAGAGCAGGGAATTGTCTGGAGATTCTCTCGAGAAGAGGGCGGTACAGCAGCAGAGGAAAGGAAAGAGAGAGAGAGAGAGAGAGAGAGAGAGAGAGAGAGAGAGAGAGAGAGAGAGGGGGGGACAATGGCGTCGGAGGGGAGCGGAGGGAAGGAGAAGGGAATTGAATTTGTCGCCCTCCCACCCAAGCAAGAATAGCTCCCAAGATATTCCTCCTCCTAGCCATATCTTGTCCCCCATCATTATTTAAATATTAGAATATTGAGCTCTCTCTCTCTCCCCCCATATGCATACATAGATGTTGATCACAATCGTCTTCCTTTGTACATGTATGATGCTAGTACAGTGAGTGTAAGTTTCACGTGAAGTCTCTCTCTCTCTCTCTCTGTTCATTTCACAAGTACTCAGATTAATTAAGGCCTCGCAAGAATGTAGGTTCATTTGCACATATACAATGTTTTGAACAGAGGTTGCCTGAGAGCGAAGAGACACTTTGTTTATTAATGCACATGCGCGCTTTTCTCCGATAACAAATGGTAATGTTCCTGATTATACCGTGAATATGATAAGAGGCTCAAGTATTGTTACACCAAATCAAGCAAAATAGCAAAAAGGTGCCCTGTCTTGAAATAGCGAAAATGTACTTGTTTAAGTTTCAAACATTTTCATTAACAGCCCATTTTACGCGATGTATACCTCTACCCAACGAGCTAAACATAAAATGCTTCACCTAAAGCTGTCAGGATCGGCTGATTCAAGAATTCAACTGATCTAATTTTACTGAATCCAATTTCTAGGATAAACCTTCAAATTCCATGCACTCACTCTTCGTTTCGGTTATTGCTTTCACTCTTCCCTATTGAATCTCAAGAGCCAGACCCATGCATCATGGGCGTCTGAATGCCTTTGATTAGTTTACGTTAGAGGTTATTGGAGATCTCGAGATTTAAAATCTTAAGATTTCAGATCAACGATTTCCAACAGACATTACACAGATTGTAGAGACTAAGACGAAAACTACTCTTTCTCACTCTTCCTGTAACACCCCATAAGTTTAGTCCCGTATTGAAGATTGTATTGTAACACCCCATAAGTTTAGTCCCGTATTGAAGATTGTGAGGAATCTTGAAGGGTTTATAAAGGGGATCATTGATGAGAAGATTGTCTTGTTTCCTAACCTTTTTAGGTTTGAAACCGAAACTGCTAGGGGGCGGGTTGGGATCCGCCAGACCAGGGGCTCGAGCCCGGGAGTGGGTCGGGTTGTTACAGTGGTATCAGAGCAGTTTCAACACTCGGACCTGGGGTCCCACACGCGCGGACGCGTGTGCCTTAAGGGGGGTGGATTGTAACACCCCATAAGTTTAGTCCCGTATTGAAGATTGTGAGGAATCTTGAAGGGTTTATAAAGGGGATCATTGATGAAAAGATTGTCCTGGTTCGTAGCCTTTTTAGGGTTGGAGCCGAAACTGCTAGGGGGCGGGTTGGGATCCGCCAGACCAGGGGCCCGAACCCGGGAGTAGGTCGGGTTGTTACAGTGGTATCAGAGCAGTTTCAACACTCGGACCTGGGGTCCCACACGCGCGGACGCGTGTATATTAAGGGGGGTGGATTGTAACACCCCATAAGTTTAGTCCCGTATTGAAGATTGTGAGGAATCTTCAAGGGTTTATAAAGGGGGTCATTGATGAGAAGATTGTCCTGGTTTCTAGCCTTTTTAGGTTTGGAACCGAAACTACTAGGGGGCGGGTTGGGATCCGCCGAACCAGGGGCCCGAGCCCAGAAGTGGGTCGGGTTGTTACAGTGGTATCAGAGCAGTTTCAACACTCGGACCTGGGGTCCCACACGCGCGGACGCGTGTGCCTTAAGGGGGGTGGATTGTAACACCCCATAAGTTTAGTCCCGTATTGAAGATTGTGAGGAATCTTGAAGGGTTTATAAAGGGGATCATTGATGAGAAGATTGTCCTGGTTCCTAGTCTTTTTAAGTTTGAAACCGAAACTGCTAGGGGGCGTGTTGGGATCCGCCAGACCAGGGGCCCGAGCCCGGGAGTGGGTCGGGTTGTTACAGTAGTATCAGAGCAGTTTCAACACTCGGACCTGGGGTCCCACACGCCCGAACGCGTGTGCCTTAAGGGGGGTGGATTGTAACACCCCATAAGTTTAGTCCCGTATTGAAGATTGTGAGGAATCTTGAAGGGTTTATAAAGGGGATCATTGATGAGAAGATTGTCCTGGTTCGTAGCCTTTTTAGGGTTGGAGCTGAAACTGCTAGGGGGCGGGTTGGGATCCGCCAGACCAGGGGCCCGAACCCGGGAGTAGGCCGGGTTGTTACAGTGGTATCAGAGCAGTTTCAACACTCGGACCTGGGGTCCCACACGCGCGGACGCGTGTGCCTTAAGGGGGGTGGATTGTAACACCCCATAAGTTTAGTCCCGTATTGAAGATTGTGAAGAATCTTCAAGGGTTTATAAAGGGGGTCATTGATGAGAAGATTGTCCTGGTTTCTAGCCTTTTTAGGTTTGGAACCGAAACTACTAGGGGGCGGGTTGGGATCCGCCGAACCAGGGGCCCGAGCCCAGGAGTGGGTCGGGTTGTTACAGTGGTATCAAAGCAGTTTCAACACTCGGACCTGGGGTCCCACACGCGCGGACGCGTGTGCCTTAAGGGGGGTGGATTGTAACACCCCATAAGTTTAGTCCCGTATTGAAAATTGTGAAGAATCTTGAAGGGTTTATAAAGGGGATCATTGATGAGAAGATTGTCCTGGTTCCTAGCCTTTTTAGGTTTGAAACCGAAACTGATAGGGGGCGGGTTGGGATCCGCCAGACCAGGGGCCCGAGCCCGAGAGTGGGTCGGGTTGTTACAGTGGTATCAGAGCAGTTTCAACACTCGGACCTGGGGTCCCACACGCGCGGACGCGTGTGCCTTAAGGGGGGTGGATTGTAACACCCCATAAGTTTAGTCCCGTATTGAAGATTGTGAGGAATCTTGAAGGGTTTATAAAGGGGATCATTGATGAGAAGATTGTCCTGGTTCCTAGTCTTTNGGAGATTCAAAAAACCAAAGAGATGGTCTTTTCTTTTAAGGGTTTGTCTAACGTTGTTTGTAAAATGATATTGTCTTTATAGGACAGGTGTAAGTTTTGCTTTTCAATTTTCAGGCAGACGTCAAATCCATTATTTAGGCTATTTGGCACCTTGTTCTTTATCTTTAATTTTACTCATCATTTTTGCTTTTAATTTGTTGTATGTTTTAGATCCATTGCTCTTAGATTTGTTTATTGGGGCATGAATTTGTTTTCGGCTTTCTCTCTCCTTTGTGTATGGACTATGGTGGCGTTAGGAGGGAGGGATTAATTTAATTGAGTGGTGACGACAAGCTTAGCGACCATTCCTCGGTCAAAGGCCGAAGGGCAGCTTCCGTTGCAGCTAGCAGAGTGGTCGGTCGGCAGACGAATCACTACAAACTTTTTTCTGCTTAATCAATGGCCTTATAAAGTCGCCTGCTCCACTGCTCATACGTTCTGCTCCTGCAAACGTTTATTTGGCCGTAGCAGACATCACCCTCCTCCCCTCTCCTTTTTCATTTTCTCTTTTTTTTAATGGACTGCTTAGCAATGATGGTCGTGATGATGCCACAGAAAGTAAAGTGTCAGCTGGGAGTGTGCATTATCATGATCATGATCATCACCACCACCAACTCCCGCTTCCAGAGAAGAGAATATTGTTGGATGTCTTTCTTTTCTCGGGAACCAAACCTCACTCACAGAGAAAGAGATAGGGACAGATGCATGTGGAGTCGAGGAAAAAATAAGTTTCGTTGATTTGAAAACTAAAAATGGTCCCTTAAACTTTTTCACCAAACTTTTGGAGAAAGAGAGACAAAGATTCATGGGGGCTGATTAGTTTTAAGGTTTGTTAATAAAATTAAAAAAAAAATTGAAACATAAAACACATGCTGGTGGAAATAGGTCTCGTGGTGTCTACCGTGCAAAGAGAAAATCAGCAGAGATGGCTGTTCTTATCTCCAAAGACTTGACTGATTAAAAAAAATAATTATTTCTTAAAACTAAAAAAACAAATTAAATTGTCCCTTTTAGAGTTGCTGCATGTTTTAGCGTACATATAAAATATGGAATGGCCTATGCATGTATCGCTTTTTGGTTGCGCATTTTGCGGTGATCAATGGCGGACTGGACTCCATTTTTAGCCCCATCCATTGGCTGTGTCACACGATTCTAAGTCTGCTTAAAATATTAATTTTGTCCTTTATATATATATATATATATATATATATATATATATATATATATATATATATATATATATATATATATATATATATATATATATATATTGCACTCTTGGTATTTATCAGCTGCGATTTCCAGTTGAAGGTTAGAGAAAAGATAAAGCCTTTTCAGTCTCGAATTGTAAAAAGGTAGGAGTATTTTAAATTCGAGAGACAAAAATCGAAGTTGCAAGTATGTCTTGTTAATGGAGGCAAAGAGTACACAAGCCTTCTCTTTATTCTAAATGCCTTTGATTTTTATGCCTTGGGCGTATCTTCTCCCACCATATTCCCCTCTCTCTGGTTCCAGCTAGCTACCAACTTACTCAGGCGTACTCATCGAACTGTTCACAATAAACTTTTCCTTCTTCTTTTCATCTCTCTGCAGATAATTATACATCCAAGAAATTCTAAAACGGTGGTTGATGGAATTTTTGTTAGGAAAATGCATGGGGAAGAGAGCAAGCAGTCTCCACAATTCGATGGCCAGTCATACAATGTCGACATCCATCGTTTTGCTCTCTCCCCCTTTCTTTCTCTCTCTACACACACAGACACACAGATACAGACATATTTAAAACTGTTTAATATGAATTTACAATCATCTAACTTCAACTGAATAAGGGCACTTTCTTTCTCGAAAGCTTAGGGAATCTTAATTTGTAGTTATTTAGCTAGGTTTCGCTACAATAATAACAAAAAGAAAAAAGCCATGATTATATTTGGCTTTAGAAAGGGCCCTTCTTATCATATGTTTCTGTCAACTTTCCCGAACATACTCAAATTAGCTTCATGCCAATTTTATATATCCACCAAAACAGCATTATCTGTCTTTAGTTATGAAGATGACATCCATAATAAATATCAAGGCACATTCAGCAAGAAGAATTCACATCTTGCAAAAATATTCCTCGACCAATTACTGAGATTCTGCAGACCATCTACATTCATCTGTTTTACAACATAAACTTCCAAATTTGAAAAAAGGAAAAGGAATCCGTCATCAGAACGTTCCGTTCATGAGCAATGATAAAGAGAACGAATTTTTGAGTCATGTCAAACAAATTAATGGAAGAAAATGGTAAAAAGAAGTACAGATTGTAGGATTGATAATTGAAATGAACGACACTCTGGAGGCAGCCGGGTCCACGCGGAACTATTTTCAGCTGGCGACCACTATGCGGCAGATGTGCTTGGTATAATTTAGGGGAAGAATTAACGAAACAAATTTTCAATTACAGGCTTAATTGCTGTCTGAATTTTCAGCAAGATATTTGCAGTATTTCCTAAATATGCTTTTCATGGATACCCATCAGGTAATATGTCATTGTTAACTCGATCATGAAACAAGGATAATTAAATATGGATAACCCGGATTGTTCCAACTGAACTTCAGAACTATCTGATACATTGGATGATGCACTGTATCCTGGAAGATCCTTTCAAACAGGATGAAATCAAATAAATTATTGAGCAAATTATGGACTTAGCCCAAGTAAGAAACAGAAAAATGACAGACATGAGAACTCTGTTGCATCGCAGAATGGAGCGGAGACATCAATACTGCTAAAACATTTTCACGTGCCCTTCATTTTAGCCCCGATGGACACAAACTTTCCTTGTTCCTCATCTTTTTCCTTTTCTGGTACATTTAAAGGCAGCATGCCACTAAGCGTCCTATTGGAAGTGATCAATTGTCCCAAACATTCTTCAGTTCAAAGTTGATACTTTTGCAGAAGAGCAAGCGGCCTAGTCTGAAAACATGCATCCATGAAACTTTCCTTTTTTCCCTTTATCAAATCCGTATAAAGTTGAACAATCAATTCGACAGTTCGCAAGGAGGGCCTACATGAACGGGACTGGGAGACTGATGTAAGAACCAAAAATTCATAATGTTATCATGTTCAAAACTCACCATGGTCGTCTCCCAAGGGCAAGGCAACTCAAAGATAGGGGGACCCATCTGGTTCTTACTGCCATCAAGCATGGCAGCTAGCCATCACTTGGAAGGTTATACAGCAAGAGTGAACCGGAAATTCAGACAGCGAACGATGGAGGGAAGCGCCAAACTGGTTCCTGTCCCTTTGCACAATGAAATGTTGCAAGAAAGATTCAATCTTGAATTTTCCGTTCTTTTAAAGATTTGCTTTGACTTAGACGCGAGTACTAGACCAAGACAATGACATGACAGGATGTTTTCTGCCGGTCATATATTTGTTTCTTGAGGCAAGCTCTTGCGGCCTCTTGCCGCGTAGCTCTAAAAATTTCCAAGTAAGTTAAAAGATTTTGATGTGTCATGCTATATATGAGTTTTTTACATAAAATACTACTGGAGATCGATGCAATTTCAAAATTCATGGATACACGCTGCTACTTTCAAGCATCGAGATTTACTTGTCTACAATCTCTTCCACAGAAAAGCAAAGAGGAAAAGCATGTACTGGATGATCGAGTCTGTATTCTTGTTCAGATTACTGAATTGAGAACTTAGTTGAGCAAAAGGTTTAAAACTCATGCTTTCCTTGTTTTAGGCATTGACCAAAGTGAGTTAAAAGAAACAGTGAGATCTAGCTGCTTCTAAAAAAAAAAAATACAAATCCAGGAAAATGAAATAAAAGTGGGAGCTGGAAAGCTGCAGAATAAAAGGACACTGCAGCTTTGTGATGCTTTATTCTGAGGTGGAGATAGTGTTCCTACGATTCACTACTGTTTCATGTTATATCACATCATCAACATGGAATAGTTGCAATCCTTATCCCAATATCATAAAACACACACACACGCTACAGTTCCTACAGTCAATTGTATGTGCAATATTCTTATTCAAAACTTACAACCCAAGTTGCTTTGACCCAATGTGATGGTGTTTATGTGATCAGCCTGTCCAAAAACCTACAAATTAATATTCATTTGTACTTTCTGCCATAGAATGAATGTTTTCTTGAGCCCACAAACATTATGCATTTTTTGTCATTGATTTTTTTATCGCAAAAGAAAATTTTGATGCACGTTAGGTTCCACCGATCCAAAAATCAATCATCTCCTGTGGATCACATTGCTGGGTTTAAAAAAAAAAAAATCAAAAACATGGAAGTCAATTGCACGTGCAATGGACTGTAGGAGGGACGTGTGTGTGTGCGTAATGTTTGTTAGGTAAACCCTGACAATTATCTAGTTTGTTTTCACATTCAATGTACAGTGTACCATCGAGAGAGCCGGAAGGAGTGGTTGGAATCGACTCAATCGAGTTACTCTCTTTTGATATGTATGCGTGTGTGTGTGCTTATGTCTCTCTGTCTCTCAATCTCCGGGGCTTGCGAGTCTTCTCTGTGTTCTTGGTGGTGGCGGTTAGCAACTAAACATTCTCCCATCACCCAATTCATTAGTTCAAAATTTGACTTGCCTTCACCTAGCGTCTGACATAGTTCTATCTCTCACACCTCCCCCTCTCACTTTTGGTCCGACATGCTTTCTGTCCTTCCTCTTTTCCTCCGTCTTGATGACTTCTCATCGTCCACGTCCTCATCCTGGCCTCTTTCACCTACCCGTGAGTTTACTTTTTCTTCTTGCTACCTGGCCTCCTTTGGTCCTTCTGTCGCGTCACTTCCCCCTCGGTCTCTTTGGTCTCCTGGCCCATCTCCTCGTGTCATTGTTTTTGTCTGGCTTCTTCTGACTGGCTATATCAACACTTTTGATCACCTCCAGCGTCTTGACATCAGTTTGGCTAACCAGTGTCTCCTTTGGTCCTTCTGTCGCGTCACTTCCCCATCGGTCTCTTTGGTCTTCTGGCCCATCTCCTCGTGTCATTGTTTTTGTCTGGCTTCTTCTGACTGGCTATATCAACACTTTTGATCACCTCCAGCGTCTTGACATCAGTTTGGCTAACCAGTGTCCCCTATGCCTTGTCGTGACTGAGTCTCGGGTCCACCTTTTTACTTCTTGCCCTTTTTTCTCTAGTGTCTTTGCTTCTACTTGGTCTTTCCTAGTTAGTAGTCTTCCAAACCCACCATCCATTCGTCTTCTCTTCCTCTTTTGTCCTTCCCCCCACCTGACTGCTTCTTGGGATCATGTCTGGAGGCCGTGACTCATTTCAGCTTGGTGGCGCATTTGGGCGGAGCGTAACAACAAGGTCTTCAGGGGCACCTTCTTTTCGCCAGATTCTGTGGTTTGTCTTGTGCAAGGGGATGTCCAGTTTACCATTTGGTTAAAGCGCCGCTGCTAGTCTGCGGTTGGGTGACTGTGCCACTTTGTCTTTCATCTTCTCTCTTATTTTTCTGTATTTTGTATGTATATATTTCTTCTTCATGCTTATGTTTTTGGGGTATGTCCTTTTTGCGGATTGTTTTGTATTTAGGGGACCTCTTGTCCCCAAATTTTGTTATATATTCCCATTTTATCGGCTCTCTGTCTCTCTGTCTCTCTCTCTCTCTCTCTCT
>JAANDH010000157.1:275849-370855 GCA_011799765.1 Nymphaea thermarum | reverse complement strand
TATATATATATATATATATATATATATATATATATATATATATATATATATATATATATATATATATATATATATATGAACATTAACTTCAATACTTTCTAATAATTGTAAAAGAAACACGGTTAAAATATCCAGTTACGAAAATTCTTGATCCACAAACTGTAGACCGTACATGACACATTATGACAGTGTCAAGAAGTGTGGGGCTTCCACTCCACATATCAATCTACTGCTTCAAACAGTATATGAACTTTTACAAATGACAGATTTTGTCAAAATACTTGAGCAAAAACTGAAGAACAAGGAGCATCCTTTTTCTCAATGTAATGGCCAATATCAAAAAAAGGAACTAACAATTATTTCCATTCCCCTCCCTGACGCAAATCAATCATTGCCATCTATGTTTTATCACGCTGACAGAGAGGAAGAGAGAAAGATCTTAACTTATTAGAAAAAACAAAACTGGACAAGGTGACAGATTAAAAACCATCACCAACCTTGTGACTATGCGGCTTGTATTTCTGTACATGTTCAATGGCTGGAGGACTAAATTTGGCCCTTTCTTTGATAAAGATGCTTGTGATCTCAAAAGATCTTGTCCTGCTTGTGTGTTAGTCTTCGAAAGAACCTTTATTTCTTTGTCTAGGATGCGTAACTTGTTAAACAACATTTCCTTTCCACCATCTCTTTAGTGAGCATCGAGACAAAATCTGAGGTAGGTGAAATGACAAAACCACTGAAGAAGCATATCGTAAAACAAATTTTCAAATTTTTTTTTTCTTTGTCAAGCTATGTTTAAAATTACAGAAAGGTTTACAGTTGTAACCTGATGCATTTTATCTTCTTCAACGGAAAAGAAACAACTACATTTGGCCACTAAGAAGCTCTTCAAAGAAGCTATTGTTAACTGAGGTTACTGCACCTGCAAACAACCATTTGAAGTGCAAACCATGCTCTTCTTGTCTCAAAGATCCTCCATAGAGTAAAAAGCCAGTCATGAATTGGCGACTATGTCCCCTAGCTCATCCTTGTTGTGACAACGTTGGAAATCTTATATTGGCAAAAGACAAAACAAAAGGAACTATTCAGCTAGAAATTCAAGTGTTAACCAAGAAATGTAATGAACGTAGGGTCAACAAGTAGGGATTACCAAAGAGTTTTCAGTCCTTTGTATACAAATAATCTCCAGGTGTTAGATTTGATAGTTGTTGGTAGGTAACCACTAACAGCCTTTCACAAATCCCGAAACTTGCAAAAGAAAAAGGTTAAATATTCGAATAAATACCTCAAACTCAGCCAAGTAAAAAGGAGGTGATTAGAAGCATCATATAATATGATAATATTAAATCAACAGAAGAGAAATTCAAAAGTAATTATGAGCAAGATAATTAACCGATCAATACAAAAGGATAATTTACCATATCAATCAGCAAAGGGATTACTGATGCAATTTCCATAGATTTATGAAAGAGTAATCACTCGCCACATCCATCCATGATAAGCAGAAAAAAACAGCAAGAAGAGAAAATATAGACAGCACATACCACAAGACAAAACCACTCCCTTGATGGGTGTAATTGATCATCAACATAAGATATGCAATCAATCAAAGTTATTGACAATGGATGAGGGAATAGTGGGATTGTTCCTGCTTTGTCCATAATTAGTCACAAAAAATGTGTTTTTTTCGAAAAAAAACACTATATAGTAAATTTTCATTTAAAATTTTAAAAAAATGCGTTTTTTAATGTTAAAATGGAAAAAAACTCTTTTTTTCACATTTTTTTTACTTTTTTTATTTTTTTAATGCCAAACAGTTTTTTTTTCATATTCTATTTTTTATTTGTTGTAAATTTATTTATCTTTTGATGTTTGTGTTATTAGTTTCTCAGTTATTTTATTTTCCCCTATTTTTAGTTTTTTTTTAAAAAATTTACCATATTTTTTCTTTTTTTTAAGCACCCGAGAAAAACCTTGCCGTTTAAAACTCCGAAACCTTATTTGTGACTATGGTCCATATTAACCACGGTCATGTTCACTTAAAACTCATGGGCTAGATTCAAGCCAAACATGGTATAATTTTTTTTCTCATCAATCAAAATTGTTCCAAAAAGTAACAAATATCTATGAGGGAGTTATAAGTTCAGATGAGGAAGAAGATGGTATATCATCCAATTGCTTATGCTAAAAATTTGACTAACATCATCATCAGTTTCAATTCTAATAGGAAAGCAAACTAACAACTGATAATTAACACAACACTCTCGAAAGGACATCAAGTTCAATCCACATGAGTAGGTGGAGAGGTCATACCATACTCTACTATGCAATTTTGAAGCTCAATTATTTTAATTGCAGCTGCGACAAAGCTCCAGAATGTATTATGGACAGAAATCAAAGATATCTGTAATTTAAACTGAATTTTGAGAAAAAAAACTGTGTACAAGAAGAAAAATATACCGGTAATGATGAAATTTATGAAGATTTATCCACTTTTTTGTTATTCCCCACAAAACGTCCTATTTAATTCAATAATGTGTGATTGAACTTGATTAAAAGTTAATTGGAAAAAAAGTAGGAGTTGAAGGGCGGTAACAATATGGAGTTGAAAAGGAAAAGAGACTCCATTGATCTTCACTACCAAAATTTGAGGAACAGAAGCTAAAGGTAAATCGCCAACTAAGTTTGGAACTCACCCAATGCCCAAGAAGATGGTAGCTTCGCAAAACTTTATCCTTTCACGGTGAGTGAGCAGCCCAAACGCCGAACGAAAAACAGGGACAACATTCTTGAAACAAAAGGCGACAAATCGCCATTAACTGAGACACTACGAGAACTAGGCCGCCCATTTTCAAGAACGCCCAGTTATCAGCGATATATTAACGCCATGAAAATACTTCAGGTTTCAAGATTTGTCATGCTTTTGTATAATCCCGCACCTTCTTTTGAGGGAAGCCAATATTTCTGAACATAACGTGACTTTTTCACGCGAAAGATTATCCCAAGCGCACTGGGAATGTCACAGGGTCGAAGATTAGCGATATAGTAATGCCATGAAATGCTTCAGGATTCAAGATTTGTCGTGCTTTTTTGGATAATCCCGCACCTTCTTTTGAGGGAAGCCGATATTTTTTAACATAACGTGACTTGCGAAAGTTTATCGGACCAAGCGCACTGGGAACAAGTCTGAATAAAATTAAGTATTTGAATACGTAAATTTTAGATTTGATGCTAATTGAGTCCAGGTTTTTTTAAGAAAATGATCTATCAGACTCTGTATCCAAGTATGCAATCTGGCTAATGTGAACAGACCTTGGCCGGAAAAAAATAGAGATAGCAAGCAGGTCGATCCCACAAGAGGGTTTTGCAGTTTTTCGTTTTATTCAGATCCATTTTCTATATAAGAAAATGCAGGTCAGACCCATTCGCAGCCTAATACCAATGGATGCAAGTTACAGGATACAGATCAGTAAGATTTTGGCACACATTAAAAAAAGTCTCACTGAATCTAAATCCGATTTACTTGGTATAAGCTACATGTTTGATGTTTGGCTTCCATTATCCATCAGACTCATATTTGGTTATGAATGCAATAAGCTAGAACAACCGAGTTCTATCCGACGCGACTAACCAGATTTGGATTCCATCGTATCCAAGCCTGATATCTTGTAATGATGCACCATGCAGGAGGATAAAGCTCACTTGAACCCAATGTGCAATTGGACCCATACAAATCCATATCTTAGCCAGAAGCGAGGTCACGTTTGATTCTATTTCACTAGTGGCTGCAACTGATTAAAATAAAGATAGAAATTCTAACCAACGGTAAGAAATCCTTTATTTAGAGACAAGCTATTTTCGGATATGATTGATCGATCTGATTCTTTGCTTGTGAGTTGCAGAGCATGAATGGTTAGCATCGCAGCAAACAGGATCGCAGCAGTGGTTAAGAGCTAGTTTGATTGAGAGAAAGCTTTTCCTTTTTTCATTAAGTTGTGCAAGATGTTTCTTTCCCCTTTTTCCTTGCGATTTAGTGCAGACATTGGGTTTGCACTGCAGGAAGTTTAAAGTTTATTTTACTGTATTCAATTTTATTATCTTCCTTTTTTTTTGGGGGGGGGGTGGGGGGGTGGTCGACCAGGAAGAAGTACCAACGGATCCTGCGCCAGGACACTCAGAGGTTTCCCTTATTACCTAAATAAAATGAAAGAACAATATAGGTAATAGGGATACAGTGGCAGGATAATCAGTCTAACCTTTTGCTGTTACAGTGTTTTTTATTCTTAAATGAGACCACTAAACCATTTTCATGTCAAAAAATAACATAATCTTCCGACATAGGTTTCATCCAATCAATCTCATATACTAAATTCTAACTTTGCATCTGTGGATTTGGAAATGAAAGAACTCAAAGAACCGCCTTTATGATAATAGAGACAGCAAACATAACCTACCATGGTTCTTTCACTCAAATATTTGGTGGTTGCCTGTAGGTGGTGAAGATCACAATGGAGTGGTTAAACTATTGGTATTGCGTTGGGTAAAAAACATTCAGTCTACTTAGAATTGCCAAAACAATAACCAAAACTAACATGCATTTCTATCCAGAGACTAGGTAAAAGAATGAGCAAAATCCAAGGCAGCAAACAGAAATTTTATTTCTTTATCTAAGAAATACACATAACAGGATATAGTGGTTCTTCTGATACATGAGTAGACCTCCTCAGTTCATGAAACAGGTTTGTGGTTAGGAGTGGTACAATAATGGCAGGACTTTTGATTTGTTACAAGCTTTAGCAAGTCCTCCACTTGATTGTACAGCTAACTGGAATGTGCCTTTTTTTTTTTTTGTCTTAGCAACTTTATTGCATATCTCCCATTTATTCCAAGAATTCATTTGTTCTTGTGTTCTTAATTTATTAAAAGGATCCCATCTACAAGTTGCAGGAATATTTGCATTTGAACATCTTGAAGGCTGTTGAAGTTCTCCACTTTCAGAAGAAAGTGTGAAAGGAGAAGCACACAACCGCATGAGGAACATGTGAAATGTTATCTATAAGATTATTTCTTTTTCTAGCCTAAGCCTAGAATAATAGAGTGCAGTAGCTTTTCTCATTTTTAGGGCATCCAAAACTATAGTTAATGCCATGGTTAACCATATGGTATGCTAAAGGAGACTAGCTGCAACTGCAAGTCACGAATTGAAATTCAGCCAAATCCAATAGCCGATTAAAGGAAACAACAGAAAGCTACTTTTCTGCATGTTGCAGAATCTGTACCAATGCCATTTACAAGAACATTCTTTTTTTTTTTTCTTTTTCTTCAAATGAAACTGCTAATTAAAAGTTGCTCATAAACATGTCAAAAATATTGTCAACTGAAATATTTTCAACTGCTCCAGACATATCACAAATTTCTAAACTAGAAGATGATGTGAGGTCAATTAAGCAATATATAGGCAGAATAGCATACTAAGTCATTACAGAGCTAGGCATATCCGAACCTTTTTATTTACTTCGTACAACCCTTCATCTTTGACTTCATATTGACCATTGATATCTATATCAACAAAGTCCACAATCATTAGTGTCCTCTCACCAAAAAACTCATAGTTGTCGTCAATCTCATGTTCAACTAGGTTAAGAGTAGAAGGCTTTTTTGCTTCAACAAATTAACAGAAACTGAATGCATAAGTTTTATTTCCAAATGAGCTGCTCAATAAAAATTGAGGGCCTCTAAATATTTTCCAGGAATGTACAATCTACTAGGTTAGCATATAACCTAAATCAGGTGAAGCTTTCTAAGTTGTTAGACGTCATACTTCGAAAACTTTTTGTTCCTTGTACCAAAGATGCATGCTTAGTACGGTACCACCGTACCAGTATAAGTATTTCCAGTGGCAACATCTTACTGAGAGTACCGATTTCGTGATTAAGAATGGAGAAGTGGCTGTATCTGGTTTGCCTAACAACTTCATACAGAGTCTGCAATTTATCTTCTACAGTCAACTGCGTACTTCTCAAGAATGCCATATCAGACTAAAGTAGCATGTTTTCACTTTTCAGCAAATATATTACAAAAATGAAAAATAGTATATTTTAACAATATGTTTTCCATTCTTTGACAATGAAACTATTGCATCTCTCATAACAGATGATCTATCTATCAGTGAGATTCAGATGCATTATATGGATGCTTGTATGTGCTTTGAGTCCACATATTTGGTGTGTTAGTGTGCTATACTTTCGAAACAAGCTGCTTGTACATTCTAACAGTTCTCTTCTTCCCTTAAATTAAATTGAAATCTGATAGCACGAGATAGTTGACTGAACAACGAAAAGTAGGCATATACGTACGTTGTTACAAAAGACGGAACAAGGCATTCAGATGAAGTACTTGAAGCTACTGTCAGCAACCCGTTAAGAGAAATAATCAACCAAAACATAAACCTAAGATAGAAAGACCTATGACCTAGAAAAAGAGAATATATAGCCCTGAACCAATTGAAACTACATGTGTTACCCCATCATGAAACTGTATTTACCATCGTCGACAAGATAGCCTCCTCGAAAACTGCACATACTGACATTAGTTACCATTAGGATGATCATTTGTTAAGGAGTTCATGTCAGTTTACATATGTTGCTCACAGTTACGTGTGAACAATGATGAAGCAACCACAACAATTACAGAAATTTGTCACTGTTCGAAAGAAGAAGAAAAAAATCTCTGCTGTCAATCAAGCAGCAACACATTGGATAACGATCCCTAAAGCAAGATAGACCAATGAAAAATCCATGTCTGAGCTTAACTGAATCAATATTCTCATGCAGACTCGAAGAAAATGCAGATAACAGGCCATCATCTTCCTGATAAAAGCTTGTGAATGAACAGTTCAAATCTTCAGACAACGCATGCACGATGTGAAAATTATAACAAAAAAAACAATATATAACCATTTCATTGATGAATGGACTGGTCACCATCACAAGTTTTAAACCCTTATTCACCTTTTTATACGCTTGCCCACAAAATGGCATCAAGACATTCATCATGCTCCTCACAATTTATATTGTGAAATCTATAGCAGAGGATTGTGTTACTCCAAGGGAAACTTACAGAGATTTTGCTCAGAGAGGAAGTCTAAGATTTAAACAGGATAGATCTAAAGCTTCACAAATGAACAAAGGCAGCTTCATCTGAACAGGTCTCGTCTCTTCCACATATATTGTCCCTTGGCCGCATTAGCATATCGATAAATGCTTTACATATGAACAAACAGTTGATTTTTAACTTCTGTATCGTACTTTCTCTTCAAGCTTTTAGTACACTTGCCAAAACAGAGGCCAGCCAAGTTCCTCAAGGTCCGGGCAGACTAAAATGCTTGAAGAATAAAGATGCAGAGGATTTCTCCTCCATAAATTTAAAAAAGAAATCCTATCATAGAGGGAGAACTGAGCTCCGGTTGCGGCCATTTTTAGAGAAGAAGAAGTTTCCACTAATAGAGAAAGACCTTTTCATGTCCAATGGTATCTTCTGCATGCCTAGTCCCTTAGCAACGGCTCCCAAAGCATTTCCTCCACTGCTGTCCCCTCCATCTCCTTTGAACCTTGAGAGTTGCCCCCAATTCAGTTTCTCAGAATCTGACGAACCTGCTCCCACCATTGATCCACAGGCAAGAGAGGAAAATTCGCGTGCGGAACTCGTTCCCTGTCCTGTTGATACATGTATCCTAGCCAAGGAATTCATTGACGCCGATCTTCTTATAGGCTGAACTTCATCTAATGATTTCTCCACCATTACCCCATTCAGCCGATCATTGCTTGATTGCCCAGCAAGTGCACCAACAGCACCAAGATCTCCATCTTTCATCGGATCTTCAACGTCCCCCAATTCAATCGCTACAAAGGCTGAATCTCCGCTTTGTTCATCGTCATTTACCCCACCAGCACCCGATTCCTCGACATAGGCTCGATCTACCATAGAAGCGCCCGCAAGTCCATTCTCCGGCGGCAATGAATTTTCATTACACGCCATGATGGGTGCTCGACACAGAGGGCAATTGACATGTGCCCTCAGCCACCGATCTATGCATTCCAAATGAAAAGCGTGGCTGCACTTAGGCAGAAGTCTGAGGTCCTCACCTTCTTGGAATTCACTCAGACAGACAGAACAATCCGTTCCCTCAATCAGGCCCTCTCCCCCCTTGAATTTACATAAAGTAATGGAATTTATGAGTGATTCCTCAAGACCCACAGTGTTGATGTACCAAAAATGGTTGATGGGGTCTTGCCCCTCAAAGAACTCATCCAGGGTAGGTGGGTTCTGTCTCTCCAGAGCTCCCCCGGATGAGTTCCTCCTGTTACAGCATCTGATAATGGTTATGTAGAAGCTCACCAACAGAAAGGCTACTGAGAGGATAGCAACCATGGCAATAAGGGTATCTGAGAGGACATTGTGGTGAGAGAAAGGTGGTGGTGGCGAAGGCGACTCGTAGTGAACGGAAGGTACTGAGGGCAGACCTGGCGGTGGTCTGCAATTCCCGAAGCACACCACCGTAATCGTCTCGTTTGCCACAAAATGGTAATGGAAACGAACACCATCCATGACAATGCCAGCAATATGAAGATGTGGTAGGAGAATGTTAACGAAGAAAGAAAAGGAAGAAAAAAGCAAGTTGGAAGCTGGTCGAGAGCGAGTTGAGAGAAGCTGTAGGGTGACGAGGTCTTGTCATGCGTCTCACTGAAGTCAAGCGGGGAGTAGTTGGTGAGCCGTTCTGTGTCAACAATGGTACGGCTGGTGAAAGAGCTCAAGATCAGGTAATCTGATCGAGGCAGAAGGCAAAAAAACTTTCGTATCCTTGCATTTTCTATCCAGCTACACCATCATCTGCACGTGGTAGGTCCTCCATGAATATGTTAACCTTGACAATACTGTTTATAAGGATGTCGGTGACTGACCCTAAAGATGTTGTTGCAGGCTTGCAGCATCTCTCTTCGTCGCAATATGGCAAGTCATGTGGTCTGTTCTTTCTCTCCCAAAATTTTCTCCATTCGACATTTTTTTTTTTTCGTCGTCACAAAGATAAAGGTACGACCTAGCAAATTGGCCATGTTTCACAAATTAACAGAAAAGAACTGGGAATAGTTTAGAGAAACTTGCTCTAGAATTTTAGCAATTCAACAACTTTTCATTATATCTATCTCAATGAAAAAAAAAAAAAAAAAGAGGCATATACAGTTATCGCGACGTCATTTGAAAGTAATGAATACCAACTTTTAAATAACTGAAGGTTTTAAATCGACTAAATATGTTGGCTTTTAACGTTATAGTCAATGTAGACAATACATTTTGCTGATTCACAACTAACACCTACCAAATTATTGAAAATGATAGTCATCCTTGCACCATAACCTTGACACCGACGGAGCTAAACTTAACCTTCGTTGGGGGAATTGTGTTAAGACATGGTTTTCTTACTAATTGGCGATGAAGCTTCCATTTCAACAAGAAACTGGCCCATTTGGTTCAGTTTTTCTTTATTTCAAGTATCAAATGAATCATTTTCATACATCTTGTTATAGTTTGATATGGCATTTTAGATGCCATTTCATAAGAACATTGTACTCTTTGAAAGTTTTTGTTAACTGAACTATTAGTTGGATTGACTTCGGATTTTTCTTTTTTATACTTGCCGAAAGATGTTCAACATGTGATAAGATGACCATTGTGTTCTTCAAACACGTATTCTAAGAAACATTACGCGACTATGTCCAGCATTACAAAAACATTTGTAAGATTTCCTAAAACAAGTACTTGGCTTTCTTAAAACATGTATTTTTATAACGCACATTCTAATAACACAATATTCTTCTCATCAAATGTATCCTTAGAATCTTAAAATATATTTGATGCAAGAAAATAGAACATGCCTTTACAAGACATCAAGTTCAGGTTGACCTTTCCACCATCAATTTAGCGGAACGACGAGAACCACAAAAAAAAAAAAAGTTAAGTTTCTCAGCGCATTGTGTGATGGGGCCGGGTCTATCACAATTGCGTGTCTCAATAGATTCGCTGATAGACGTGGCGTCCGTTCTACCCACGTTCACGCATTGAACACATCGGCCTGTAATTGTCAAGGGATCGATTCTCTCCTTTACCAAATCAAATGTGAATTAAAAGTAACGAGCGTCATCCCTGCAAGGAAATCAAGAACTTATTGGCTATGGAAGGACTTGAAGGATTCGACAACTAAAATATTTTAATACCAAGTGCTATGTGAGTGGTGAAAATCAGTTTCTTTTTTTTTTACTTCGTAAATGATCTTAAGGTACATCCTTTTAACTTATGAATGTCATTATTTATAATTTAGACGAGTAGTACCTACAAAAATCAAATTGAAAACATCTTGTCTTGTCTTTAAGAGACCCAATTTTTAAAACTTTGATTTCGTTTTATGGTTTGCCTTGCCATAGAAAAATGAAAGAGAGAAAGGATGACTCATTTTTAGAACAAATTGGACAAAAGCTTTTTTTTTTTAAAAAAAAAAGAGAAAAAGAAAGGTGTACATGTTAGTCAAAAGGAAGACGCGTTCGCCATCAATCTCACTTAATTTCAGGGCCCCACTTTCCAAGTGCTTTATACAATCTTCATTTGAACACCACACAAGCAAACCTAAAATCTGTAATAATTCTCAAAACAAGCCTCGAACTAGACCTTTTGCTGATAACAGTCGGATGCCGACATGAACGGTAATTCAAATTAAAATCTCAGCTCAAAGAAGCAGGAATTTACTGGAATGGGCTGAATTCCAGTCGGCGGTAAAATAACGAAAGGGAAACGCAAATTTTTCAGATTTATTAAAGTGGCAACCTCTAGCC
Organism: Nymphaea thermarum; assembly: GCA_011799765.1. NCBI lineage: Eukaryota > Viridiplantae > Streptophyta > Magnoliopsida > Nymphaeales > Nymphaeaceae > Nymphaea > Nymphaea thermarum. The sequence goes on along the minus strand of JAANDH010000157.1, from coordinate 359,972 downwards.
TTTGGAGTCCCTATCTGGCGGCTGTCAATATAAAAAGCACGCCAAGCGCGAACAGGAAATCCAGAAAGATGGAGAGGCGGCTTATGTAATTATATCCAAAACTTTGGCTCTTCAATAAACTTTTTTGCCACCATTAAAAGGGGTCCCCGGGCGGTCAGCGTGGCGTCCCCAAAGTGTAATTGCGAGTCGAGACTTCCAACTTCAAACGCAAAGGCCCCATCTCCTTTTATATATATATATATATGGTTTGGTGATTAAAAAAGTATTAGAAAGTCAAGTTGAAGAAGTTTGATTCCGGTGATTTTTTAACTGTTGGAAGGATGATACTGGCCACTAATCAGACCATTGATAAGTTCTTTTGAGTGTAATCGCACAAAATTTTTAACTATTTATGTTGCACTCACGTCCTACTTACTCATCACAATAAAAAAAAAAAAAAAAAAGAGATGCGGTGGCTTGGCAAATCAACCTGGTGTTGTTTTGTAAGATATGTCCCTTTATTAGTAAGTAAAGATTCGCACAAATAATACTTGTTAAAATTTGATTATAGGCACAAAGTAATCATCTTCTGAGTTAGGTGTATTTGTTCAATGCCATACAACAACATGAAATTTGTTGTCCCACCAGAAATTGAATAATTGTTATCAACACTGTACAACATTAATGCGTCTATATGGGCCATAAGGTTTTCTAACTTATAGCGACCAACTGTATGTGTATGTGCCGACCAAGTCTGGTTTCATTGACGCCTTCTACTGATTTCATTTTGTATTTACTTTCTTATAGCCATAAAGTTTTTGGGTTTTAACCATAGTCACAAATAACGTCTCGTTGAGGTTTTTCTTAGATATAATATGGCGAACTTCACAAAAGCAGAAAAATATGGTAAATTTTAAAAAAACTAAAAATGAGAGAAAAAAATAAGTGAAAAACTAATAATATAAACATACAAAAAATAAGTAGATTTGCAACAAATAAAAAATAGAAAATGAAAAAAAATGCTTAGCATTAAAAAAACTGAAAAAAACGAAAAAAAGTGAAAAAAATGCGAAAAAACGTGTTAAAAAAGTTTTTTTTGCTTTTTAATGTTTTTTTCCAAAAAAAACACTTTTTTTAAAAGTTTTAAACGGCCACTTAATTTATGTCGTTTTTTTCAAGTTTTTTTTTTTAAAGAAACACGTTTTCTGTGACTATTAATGAGTAGTTTTAACCACATCCAACTTCCACCAAAAACTGGAAAAATCTCAAAATTTCAAACGGGTCAAGAATTATAATTAAAGGGCTCGTAAATTGCACACCACACAATGGGGGTGATTGGCTGACAGTTTTGGAGATAAAACCAAGTTTTTGGGTTCCCTCAAAATTGGGTTTAGAAAAAACTCAGTTTTGACAAAACCAGTTTTTGTAAAAGTATTTCAATTTACTGACCTCAGCTCCGAAAGTAGTGTCCAGTTAGCCTAGATTGAGATCCGGATACCCAGATCCAGATGGGTCAGGACATGCGGAGTCCGGTGCAAATCCGATGCCTTAAGCTTGCCTTCATATTGCTAACCAGTCGTATATATAGATGTTGTTTGGAAGCAATAAGTGATCTAAAAGTCTAAGCAACTCTTCCCAAGCACGTCAAGGCATCAACAAGAGAAAAACTTCAGCAAAAGGTTGCGTTTGTTCTAAGTGCCATCTCAATCTCTTCCTTCTACTTAAGCTCAAGAGTGCACAAAGCAACCAGGCGAACACGCTATATATATCTGAAAAGGGAAGAACCCAATCAGAAAGCTGAACATCCTCCAAGGAATGAGATCAATGTCGTCTTATTATCTGAAGAGCATCCTTTCGAGAAATCAATTACCTCTCGGAAGAATGTTGCCTTCTAATCTTGTGACTCCTTCCAGATATTCCCACTCCTCTGCACAGAGTCAAGTGAAGGAGAGGCTTGCTGCCCAACAGGAGACAATGGGCGGCGAGACAGCTGAAAGTCATGGGATCCACCACATAGTGAAGTATGCTCATTTCTTTCATTTCTAAATGCGAATAACCATCGAGAACTTACGCGCGTCTTGGTTTTCTTAGTTAACCAGAATTGCTTTTATTCAATGCAGCAACTGGCGCAAGATTAGCGTGACACAGAGAGAAACTGCGTATGGCTCACCAAGAAAATTCTCCACCTGGTAGTGTCTTGAATTATGTTTTCCTGATCAGATTGATCAAGTAAAGCTGAATTCATACCTAAAATGATATCTGCTAGCTATTAATGTTATATGTGTCTGGAACAAAGTACATGGGGAAAATGACTACTTTGGTTCGGATGCAAACTAAATCTAATTTTCAATTGCTGACTTTAACCCAAATCAATTCAATAGTATCTGAATAAAATCTTTTTCTTTTTATATAGAATGTAGACATATCTAAACCCAGATTTTATTAGGATCTCATTTTTCATGAAGCAAAACTGAAAGCAAGCATCGGATTCAAATCCTTGTGAATTAAAGCTGTCAATCTTCCTGCTGTGGTACGTAAATTAATTCCATCTCTACATCAAACTGAATTGCAGGGTTCGATGGTTGCTCGGTTCTATCGTAGCTGTTATCTTCCCTTATTGGCATACAAAATGGCAGAACTTTCTTAGAATAGAAGGTAAGCAAATTTGTGGGGCTACTTTCTTCTTACAGACTATAAGAACAGAATGTTGCTTATGAAGTCAACATTGCTAGTAGTATCCACATATCTAGGAAGTAATTGGGACTATAGATCTTCAAGTTGAACAGAGATTCAATACCTGTGGATGTGTATGTCTGTGAGAGAGAAGGGTTTCCTTAATTACTCCTTAATCCATGGATATGGAAAGTAAAAGCCGAATCGAGCTTTCTACAACACAATCAGCTATAAATATATTGCATTTTGGGTGTATAATAATGTAAACTAAAACCGGATTTTAGCCGTGTTTTCTCCTTTCCAAAATAAAAAATCGCAACTAGTATTGTTCGGTGCTTCTCAAAAAACAAAATTCTTATACAATTTCCTGAGTGTTTGAACGCAGGTGGCTGAGGCAAAGGAAGACGTGGAAACGATCGTGGAACCGATTATTCATCAAGAGAAAAAAGACTGAAGCAGAGAAAGAGGGGGCAGTTGAAACTCCACAATTCGTAGTATTGATTTGCTCTCTCAAGTGGGCTTGTCGGGAAAATCGAGGGGCAGCCGCAGCTCTTGATGGACCTTCGTTGCCATCATGATGTGCCGTAATTAAGTTTGCCAAACTATTGTATGATGATAATATTTGTTTGTAACATTGATATTCTCTACTTAATACGATTCTAGAGAGAAAGCCGCCGCCATGGACAATGCTCTGCGGCGGATCCGGTTTAGCCGAGTCCGGTAGGATTCAAAAATTATGAATTTATTTCACGTACGTCCATGCAGTGTTTCGCGACTGTGTCTTACTCCTACATCCGACAATAAGGTCACACTTGATTGCACATACTTGGTGCATGTTGTCAAAAGTTTAAGTCTAAGTTTGGAACTGAATCTCTGGACCTGGCTATATGAGATCCAAAGGTTGAACCTAAATCGACTCCCAACTGTTACACACTAAGGACCATTTCACACAGACATGCCTGAAAGGAGTTGATACGGCTGGACACCGGTGCAAGTATATGACACAGCTTAGGTAGATAGACTAATATTTTCCTTTTTTGTACCTTTTTTTAGTATATGTTTTGACAATATATTTGCTTAGCATATTTTTAAACCTAAGTTTTAAAAAATGTTTGTTTTACATTGGGATCACACTTGCACCTATATCAAGATCTGCACCCATGTGACATACATGGATCAAGACTCGAGCGCACTCTATTTGGTACAAGACACTCAGAAACGTTTTGTTTTATACCTAGATCAGTTCGAATCCAAATCTCTGCCTAATGGATCCAAATCTGAGCCGTTAACTCTCCAATGAGACATGTTGATGTACAAGTCGGTACGCCTTGATTGCGTGATTGCACATGATCCACCTCGCAAGTCGACACGTATCTGATATTATAAATGACATGAGCTGCCCTCCTTCATCTTGTCTTGTTAAATAAACCAAGCTATCAATATCATATGCATCAACTCGCTCACAAATTTGCCAATTTGGTAATCGGTTGCTCGTATCTATGCTAGTTGGCGCTTTCTTTATATATTAAAAATGCGTGAAAGCAAATTCAGTTTCACATGTAGGATTAGTTGAATCGAGGTTCTATCACTTGTTGTTTCTCTCTCTCTCTCTTCCGATGCATCCAAAATTATGCACCATCCTATATAATGACCAGAATATTCCTAAATATAAAAAAAAAAATCTTTTTTTTTTTTTTATATAAGAATCTTACAGCTCGAAGCCAACAAACCCAGTTGGGCTAAGCTCCAGCCAATCTGAATATGAGCCATGTTTGAAAAAGAACACAGTGACATTTCAAAGTAAGATTCTTTACTTACAAAACCCAAAATATATGTTCATTCCACCAAATGAAGGCATCTTATACGAACAAAATATATATCATTTGTTCTTTGCTAGCCAAGCTGACTGAGGTTAATCGAGTCAAGCATACGCAATTCAAGCTTGACTCGTTTCACCATTTGCTCAAACCCAACTACATTCAGATAAACAACATCAAAACTAAATTAAAAAAAAAAAAAGAAAAGAATGCAGATCAACTGTTAAATAAGGCATTATACTTAAGATCAACATGAATTTGTCATACAATTCGCATGTGCAGCCTAATGTTTGAAATATTTATAATCGCTATTGCTTGATTTGTAAAATTTTAAAATAATACAAAAATATCCATAATCCATCCAGCTATTCGATACTTAAAAAAGGCTAGTTAAGTTTAAGCATGCATCTTAGAAAAAGCTACTATAGCTGCTTATAAATACATATACTATAACTAATTACTCCAAAATAGAATGACATATATTTGAAACTTGGAAACAGTTCTTTCACCATCAAAACAGAACAACTTTTAGGCATGAATGTGATGTATGCCATGGTCCCTTGATTTCTGATTAATTATGTCTTCAAAATGCCTATTGATGTACTGCAATGAAGTCATGAACGCTATCCTCCTAATAAGCTAAGACAAAAAAATCCAAAGTATTGGATATTATGCTGATTTGACAATGAAGTTAAAGTTTTTGCGACAAAGTTTCTCAGCCTTCGGCAATTTATGAAACATGCATGCGACAAAGCAAGTTTCTCAGCCTAGGGTGGTTATTTCCCCCTCAAAAGTCAAAATAATGAAATATGTCAAATTAGAAAAAGAAAAAAAAAGGTGGTGATAAATAATTTTGAGAAGTATGACCCACAAGTGTGGCCCCACATGTTGGGCCCATGGTCCTCCGCTAATTGTGGGAGTTATGACAAAATCCCTTTCCTCAAAAAGACTTCCTTTTCGTATCATTCAGAGGCTTAGTTTGCATAAGGGCGTGCTGGTCAACATCACGCACCCTTTCTTTCTTTCTTTCTTTTTTTCCTTTCCCCTCGTTTTTTCTTTTCACTACATTTTTTTAACAATAAGTTAATCTCGCTAGCTTTATATGTATTTAGATAAGATAACGAGGACTTTAAAAAAGTTTGTAAAAAATTATAAAATAATAATGCACGTCATGCAACATATGCTTTTTCACCAAGCAGTGGGAAATAATTGATGTTCACTTGTTTGGCACACTGTGGCTGTTCTTCTTTCATGAAAAAGTTCGGTACCCATTAAATAAAATTTAAATTACTGAGACCCTATCGAGATCTTGCATGGAAATAAGTCAAAATTTGGACCACCCTTCCCTGCCCTTCTCTTTCATTATGCCGTTCTAAGCTGCTGTGTAGAGAGGGCCTAACTTTATCGAGGGTGGTTTTCAAAAAAACGTCTGCTTAGTACTTGCAATTTTAATTAATGCTTAATTTTCCTTCGTCCATGGAGATTTCTTCTTTTTAATTTATATGTAGATTGTTAAAGTTTTCAGTTATCTTATATAAAAATTTTGAAAATTTATAATTGAGCCCCCTTCATAAAAAAAGAAAAAATCTTAGCTCCCCACTTGAAGATCGTTACCAAAAGACCCAACATAAAGGCTCAGGTTCTAATATTGTTATTTTGCACCTTTGGAGCCCCTCTATAGAAAGGTCCCACAGTTTTCCTTTTCCCCATGGACAAGAAAAAGTAAGATCGCAACACCCCAGATGAAGATCGATTCTTCAAAATGCGATAGAGACGAGGAAAGTGTGAGTCACACTCCCGCTGCTGCACCATACACTTTTCTCACCAACCTATTTCGATCCTTGTTCCATTAAATGCTCCAAAATTTTCCTTCCGATTGATCCGCATCTTCCCGTCACCTTTAAGTTGAAATGCTAATTCTACCTCAAACTGAAATTGGAATGAAAATTCTAGTTATAGATTTCCTTTGTATTTGACAGCCTAGAATTTCGATTCCACAAGGAACTAAAACTGTAGAATTGATAAACTGAAAACATCATGGCGTGTGCTCCAAACACGGATGGGGAAAAAAAAAATCTAGAATCATAATTCCACCCCGCCCCTCATGATAGAATCACAAATATTCTGGTTCTAGAATGAAGTTATAATTGTGGAATGAAAATTTTCTGTTTGATGACACAATTCTTGTTTGATCAAAAAATGAGAATTTTAATTCTAGAGTTCCAAGATTTCTGCCTAATCAACAAGAAATGGTGGAAGAGGAGAGAATAACTCTTTTTAGAAATTGAAAAAAGATAACCAACCAAACAGATACAGATGCAATGGTTTCCGGATAAATAGACTGCATACTTGCATGTGAAGCTTTGCATACAATAAATATAACACTGCCGAGGAGGAGAAAGATATATAAAACTGAGATGATTTTGGGTGAATAGGATAACTCTTTTAACTGTGAAACAGGTTTGGTTGGGCCACACCAAGTAGCAAAGTAGCTCTAAACCCTAGGGAAAGTGAAGGAGAACTTCGGCTCCCATTTGAGCAATAGATGTAAAACTCCACTCTATCTTTTCACTCATCAGAAATTTAAAATGTATTATGTATACAAGATTTATTCTCAGGAAATGGAGTAGCTTGAAGCCATGGGGCAGCGCCGGCCTAGTCAAACTCTGAAAATCTGCCAATTTTTTAGGCATTCGAATATAAATTAAGGAGATTATTGGGGGTGCATTTGTGCAAACTGAAAATGGGGAGGCCCGATTTTAAATTTGAAAGAGTTGAGTGAAAAGTCAGATGAGCATTTTGGTGATTGCTGCTATGTGGGTTCTGATTCGCGAGGGGAGTCTGAAAACGAAATATAAAAATCACCACTCCCTACTAATAACGCATTCCCTAGTTAGACTTGGGCGTTACATCAGCACAGTTAGAGAGAGAGAGAGAGAGAGAGAGAGAGAGAGAGAGAGAGAGAGGGGCCTTTTAACCCCCCCACATTAAATGCTAGAATCCACAGTTTCTGGAATTGGATTCCTGATCATCTTTTGGAGTTTCTGATCAGGCCGCTTCTTGCCCTCCTCAACACGACGGATTTCGGGCCCTGATGCTCTCAACCTTAGCTTCTAATTGATTCTCGTCTTTGTGATTTTCCTTTCATATGCAAATGGATGAGCTAAATGAAGAATGGGACGAGAAAGAGCAGGGCAGCGAAAAAGCAGCAGAAAAAGAAGAGGAAGAAGAAGAAGAGGAAGTGGAAGAAGCACCGTGGCCTCGATGGCTGAAGCCTCTCCTCCAAACGTCCTTCTTCACCAACTGCAATTTCCACGGTGAGCCCAACAACATGTACTGCCTAGACTGCATGAACGGCGCTTTGTGCTCCTCTTGCCTCATCCCACACAGAGACCATCATTTCATTCAGGTCTCTCTCCCTCTTTCTCTCTTTCTTTTTCTCTCTTTCCCTGCCAATCCACCGCCTTCCTAGGAAAGTGGGATAAGTTGGGATATTGCATTTTGGAGAACAATGCGATTTCCTTGAATATTATCCCACTTTTTTAGATAACTTGACAAAAATCGGGGACTCCCTCAATTGGAAAAGTGAACGCTTTCTGTGCATCATTCTGTTTCCTTTCTTTTTTTGCTTTTCCTCTACCTAATAAATGTAACAGAGTTGTCGGCTGATAGAAATTTAGAGTATAATTAACGACATTTAGGCCGTGAACAATGCAGATCAGACGGTCATCGTATCACGATGTGATTAGGGTATCCGAGATCCAGAAGGTGCTGGACATCTCCGGGGTGCAGACCTACGTGATCAACGGCGCAAGGGTGGTGTTCTTGAACCAGAGGCCGCAGCTCCGGCCAGCCAAAGCCGTCAGCAACACCTGCAGGATCTGTGACAGGAGCCTTCTTGACTCTTCTTACTATTGCTCTCTTGGTTGCAAGGCAAGTCTCTCTCTCTCTCTCTCTCTCTCTCTCTCTCTCTCTCTCTCTCTCTCTCTCTCTCTCTCTCTCTCTCTCACACCACATTAAACCCATGCCTCCTCCCACAATCTCTCACTTTTTTCACTACTTTTGCTTGAGCTTTCTTTGTGGTTTGTCCGAGGCACATTCTTATATTGGTTTTTCCAATTGAAGATCACTGGCACTTCAGGCAGCCATCGACGAAAACAGTCACCGCAGCGCCATTCGGAGGCCGGGGATTCCTCGTCCGGCTGCCGGAAAGTTGAATCGGCAACGGTGCCGTCTTCGGATTCAAGGAGAGAGAAAAGAAGGAAAGGGACTCCTCATAGGGCGCCCATGGGATGTTGCTAAGCATATGGAGTGAGAAGAGAAAGCGAAAGATGGAGAGAGAGATGTATGTCTAAAACTGTATCGTAAAGAAAAAATAGTGGAATAAGCAACCAAAAAGATAAGTGGGTTTGTAGATTCTAATTGTAAATCTCCAGCACAAAAAAGAGACGTGGGATTGAGAATTATATAAACAATGCAAAGGATTAACTATGGTGGCGTAGTTCCGCTTTCTGATATTTAATCTTTCCTCAAAGTGTGATTAATTCAGCATCATCTTGTTCGCATGCTTCCAACTCTCGCACGCACTGAGAATGAATGGGGAGGAGCAGAAGCACGTGCATGCATGTGGGTGGACCATTGTTGTTGAAGGCATTCTCCTTTTTGCTCTGCTTTTCATTTCATAATCTCTCCCTTTCTTCTTTCTCCTTCACCTTTTTCTTTGGTTATTGTCATCGTTATCTCGTTAATCAACGGACCATATAAAAAGCACAGTGTCTGCCTTTCTCTTCACTTAAAGGTTAGGCGGCTTTAGATCCCTTGAAGCCTTCCCTGTTTAAGACGAAACGTCAAGAACTGAACACCTGCAGTGTAACTCTCTGGCCGTAAAATTAAGCCAATTAAAGCATTAAAAGGGAAGAGGAATTCTTGCAGAAGATAATACAGGGACTTTTCGCAACTAAGAATTAAAAGATAAAATGTTTAATGGACTCTGACCATGATCTGAATTTTGTTTGCGCCCACAAAGAAAAACAAAAAATCGACAGAAAAAATGTATACCAATATTACTTTTCTTTTTAAATAATAATATATTACTTTTCTTTTTAAATAATAATAAATTGCGTGCAAATGCTGAAAACGTCAGATATTAAGTAATTTGAAAGACAATCTTCCTTCAATAAAATATAGAACTCGCTTTTGCAGGCTTGGCTTCCAATTAGGGCGTCAAATCGATCGGTTCGAGTTTGGGACAGCAAAAATGGAATAGATGCCGGACGGAATAGAATCTGGTGCACTGGAATTTGTCAAAATACTAAAACCAGATCCGACCACTGGCAACCCTAATTCCATTAAACACTTATGTAAGGCATTGCTGTTGAGGATGGAGATAAGTAGCTACTAATAGAATGCACCCACATTGAACTCCTTGGTCCCGCGGGTCCTTGCGGCCAACTGGACTTAAAGTTCTCTCTGATGGCAACACTGCATAATGGAGGATGGAGGAGCAAACAGGTGGGCTCTAGCTTGACGTTTCCTGCTTATACTTTATAATGATATGTTGTTCTCTCTCTCTCTCTCTTAATTTATATATTTTTGTGTTTCTGTGTAATATTTCTAAATTGAGGTGGTCGAAGTTTGGTGGAAGGGAAAAGCAAAGTTTGCCAACTTCAGTTTGCTGCACATGATCTTCTTTCTAGGTTTAGGGTTGCACAAATCGCCAGCAACCCATGTGCACCATTCAGCTTATGGTCAACCCTCTGTCTCTCTCTCTCTCTCTCTCTCAGATTTCTTCAATATTGCATGATCTTGGCGGCCATGCATCATACTTGTTTGATTCCGGTGAAATATGTGATGTTAATGATGGAATGGGCTACAGCATGGGCTTCTGTGGTAGGTCGATAAGCCTGCAAATAGCTCAGAACTAGAAGCTATTACTTACTCTGCAGCTTAGCTTTTATACCATCCCGATTCTGCAAAATCTTCACACCAAGGGGACCAGCGTTAGGTGCAGGTCCCTGTGCTCCGCATAATATAATATGCACTGTTTTGGAGAGCAGAGTTTCGAACGAATTTATCATGGTATAGAATGTTTAGCGGATCAATGCAAACTCCAGAATCTCTACTTGGAATTTCATAAATATCCTCTGGTGCTGTTTGCACAACATGCCATTACTTTTCTTCTCCATAATTCGATTTCATTGCTGAAGTATTATACTATTTCTGTATACCATATCTAGTTTGTTCACTTGATCAAAATTCATACAGCAGATCCGGTGTTTCTCGAGTGCATAGATGGTAGATTGAGAACCATGCAAGTTTTAACCTTACGGCTAAACAATACATGCAGCTTCTTCTGATCATCTTACTCTTTTTACAAATATTTATGCACATACCCACCCCAATTACCGCTCCCAACTCCTTTTCATGTGTAAAACTCTAAAAGCTACTGAGAAGACGTCGGTTTAATGTTCACAATTCGTTGGCCTTTGGGCCGAGAAGCACCTCCTTTCCCTCCATCAAAAGTATTCAAATCCCTTAACACGCAAGAATTCATGAGTGAATCGGATGGGTCAATTTTCAGTATCGTGTAGTTCCACTATAGCATATTATTATAATTATAATATTATTATTATAAAAATATTGGTTGAGATGAAAGCGCATGCTTCCCATTGAACTTTTGAGCTGGACTACAGCATCTAAGTCGATGGGTGAGGGTCTGGGCGAAAAGGACCGGACCATGGTGGTTAATTTAACTCTCTGCACTGTCCGGGCTCCCCCAATTCTTCTTGTGTTGTGTCCCTCCCTCAAGTCTGTCTGGAGAGGACATATAGTACGCATAAGTTGTAGAAATGTAAAAAATCTTAATTGCAAAACGTTTGATATATAAACTCATGCTAAGTATGCTAGAAATATATAAAGTTATAATTAGTTACAGAAAACTGATTACCTGTTTGAAAAGTTTACTGGAACATGGTATACTTTTTATATCTAACGGGTGAAGCAAATAAGCACTTGAATATGGACGATCCAATAGTTATTGCGCTTTTTGCTGATAAAAGTGCTGATCAGGTGACATAGGCCATAATCCGCAGCACATATTGACTTTGTCAACAACTTGGCCTAATAAATTGGGCAGCTACAGCTGAAAAGTTCGCCGGTGAAGTCGTAAAAGACAAAGATATTAGGAATAATTTCTTGACAAGGTTCAAGTCAGAAAAGAAACCTTCTTTCTTTCTTTTTTCTTTGAAGAAAATGGGTTTTCCTGGAAATTAAAGTACGCAGGATGCATGAAGAAATTAACTAGGATGTGATAGACCGAAATATGCTTTAGCAGCGCTTTTAATTTAACGAAAAGTAGGTAAATTAAGAATTGGTTGTAAAAAAAATCAACAGACAAATAAATATATTATAGAAAATAAATTTCAAACTGCCTTAAAGTATTTATGATGACATGAATTATGTCGAAATGTCTCAATGACCATCTTCCCTCACGAGCTGGTTGCCTTCTCGCTGGTGAACATTCGAAATCGATAACACATAAAATAGTTGCAAAAATCTAATAATGGAAAATAAAATTTCTGCAAACCAAGAATGCTACACCCAAAAGGGTCAATTGTTGCTAACATCAGGAAAATTCATTTTGAACTTCACCAAAAAGGAATAGATTTTTATAAACTAATTATTTATCTGTCTGTGTGCTATATGTAGACAATTGGTAGGCAAAAAAATGATTCTTATACTTTCTCATAAACATATCTGCTCTTCATGATTAAAAGCAAAAGTAGTATCAACTCAACTAGTTAATATTGTCTCTGAACAAAGTACGAAAAACATTATTATTTAACAAAGTTTGTGAATCACAAGAGGACGATGAAAGCATTGGAATCCCACTTATTAAAGCGCCCATTAAAGTGCGAATGCGGCCCATACGGAACGGTGAAATAGTGACCTGATAGAGTACTCCCACTAATAGTTATCCAAGGTTTTTTTTAACTTAAAAAAATAAATAAATAAATGGTTGTCGAAGATGCGTATATATAGGGTCCCCTGCCATGCAAGGCAGAATATTGAAAGCATTAGTTTCACCTGTTTCCTGAGAAAAGAAAAGACTACTAGACTTTTTTTTTGTTAATTTAGTGTATAAGAACTCAAAACTGTTTCCGTTTCTGTGTGTGAATGTTCTGTGGCCTATCTCTCTTTGTGCATGCACGTGGTTCTGTTTCTTTATGCTTGAGAGAAAGAGAGAGAATCGCATGTGTTTGTTTTTTGGAAATCAATAACATCCTTTTGCTCGGTTTCTTATGGCATGGAGGGTGGGTGCCTAGAATCAAGTGTAATGCGCATACTGCCATGCACAAATAATATTATTTCACACTTGTTTGCATGGAATTTCTAAGTTGAAGGGAGCCTAGGATTAAGTACTTGTGTGCTTTATGTGTGAGTGTTTGCATGTGTCATACTCTTCAGCTTTGTTACATGCAACTCAAGTTGCTTACTCCTTGGATGATTCACTTCAAAGGCACGCAGGGAGGCATGGTGCTAATGCATAGAACCAAGTGAAGGGCACAAATTTCCGCAAATATATATTTTAGATTTGGTCAGGTGGGTGGCCTGAGATCTCTATGTTAAAAAGGAAGTCTAGGAAACAATGTTACTCGGGGTTGTGTGTCATCTACCATGTGGCCAAAGCAACAGTTCCATGTGAGACCCAAGAGTTGTACATTGAAGAACTATGAATTAATTAAGCATCGTCACAAATATTGTTTACCGGTTTTAAACAAGGATGTTTTTCTTAGTTGCAATACGGTGATAAAAATTACGTAAAAACCTTGGCAATTTTTTTTTAAAAAAAAAAGAAACCTAAAAATAAAATGCAGTAATAAGAAATAAGAAAACAAAACAAAACATGAAAAAAAAGGTTCTTTATATTTTTTGCACATTTTTTAAAAAAGAAGGATTTGTTTTGGCTGACCTATTTTTGAAATATAAAAATGGGTTTCTTTTTAAAGGGTTTTATCAATGTGACAATAGAATAAGCACTCATCAAAGTGCACAAATTTCCCTTTTCCCTTTTTCCTCTTTGCTGGTTGGGTTAGGCCAACGTCCGATCACCTTGCCGGTAGCTTCGTATTGTTGCACGTAAGCAAGCAAAGTTGTTGGCCATTTGCTAACGGAGCATTCGATCGTTAATTCGAACAATTGAAACAGGGAAAAAATTTTCCCTTCCTGGGGAGAAAACATATATCTGACTTCCGTCTGTGGACCAAAGCAAACAGACAAATTCCTATAATATGCAGCGACAAACTGATCCGTCACGTAAGTACACCTCAAAAAAACCATCAGCGTTACGCTGGTAAAAGATTACCAGTAAACCTTTGAAAGTATTGTGCGTTGATCCAAAAAAGAATTAATAAGATCCTGGGCATCCGGCCAGGCCAAAGGCACGCCTGAAGCTCACCAAAGTCAGGCTGGAGCTGGCCCAAAGCCTTTGTCAGTGGCCCCACTTAGTTATCTGGTCGGCCCGACCATCAACTTTATACCCATTGGATACCCTCTTTGATATCCACCCATGTTTTAAATCCTTAATATTTCATATTTTAAAAAATCCATGGATGGGTGCATCAAACACACTTGAAATATTTCATAAACATATTTTCTAGACTTACCAAAGACAATCTCAATGGGTGGAAAAAAATGTCCTTCCACCTTATTCCAGAAATTTTTTCCATGATAAAAAATCCATGGACTTTTTTTTTGGGTGCGTCAAACGCATCCTTAGTAGACCATTTGTTGAGATGGCAGACCGGATGAAAATGTCAGTCAGCTAAACGCCATCAATGAAATGCGAAATATTGCTTAGAGGCATGCATCATTACAGCAAGTTATTCAATTTACAAGGGCAAATTTGTAGCGCTTAGGAGGGAAATGCACAAATTTCACACGGTTTCCAGGTCTTCGACCTCAAACTGAATATTCATGAACACAAATATGAGTTTCAATTATTCTTTTTTTTTTTTTATTCTTGTTACTATGGATGCTTTGAGGGGCGTCGCCTAGTGATGAACCGATGAAAGTTCATTCTCGTGAGTGGTGTTTTTTTAAACTCAAATCAAACCATAGATGTGCGAATCACCATGGAAAAAAATCAAATGTGTGTTAAACTTGAGAAGAAACCCCCTCCCTGCGCAGTTGGTTTGAACTTTGAACAAGTTCAATAGGCAATAGGCCTTTAGGGAAAATGTTCTGATTGCCGAAAAAGAGAAGGCTGCACCGTTCATGAGCCTCTCAAAAATTGTTCCAAATCTCTGATAACTTCTTTAGGTTCTAACTTACGCACATGCGGTACAGATTTTCTGGACTGTTTGTCGGACTTGAGGACCAAACTGCAAATCCTGTACTTTTTAATCCACCCGAAACAATTGCGCCTGCAACCGCAATTAAACTTCCTCCGAAAGAGTTGAAAGTCACCACAGCAGATGAAGACGCTGTATTTAAGAGCTTTACACGGAGAGCCTTGTCATCTTATGAAGAAAAGAAAGAAAAACGAAACTGTACGTGATGGTGGTGGAGCCGTGGAGGTGAAAGAGACGGGCATCATCCCTCACCTCACCTTTCAGTTTGTCCTTTTCCTGTATATGAACAAAATTTTCATGTTGCAAGAGAAGGAGAGAAAAGAAACGGATCGAAGACAGGAAGGAAAAGAAACAAGAAATGACATGGGGTGTTGAAGTCCGTGGGTGCTTGCCCACAGTTTCTCTTTTCAGTTGATGAACAGAAACAAACATTACCTAGTTGCAGCAGCACTTGCATGAATCTGCAACAAGCACGTCAGTTCGGCCTTCCATGTTGATTGCTAGCGGACAGGGATTGAGCAGCTACAGTCCTAAACAATGTTACTGTTGCCAGACGGAGTCTCATCTACCATCTTGATCTAGGGGCTACATCAAGGGGTCGTTGGGCAATGTTACTGTTTCCTGAAACTTTAAGAATCTGCTCTAATTTTTAAGTGGAAGAGTAATATGATACTGTTCTATAAGTTTGTGCCAAGTTTAGTGCACATACATGAATCCTGTTGTTGTTGCTAAGTAGGCTGTTGTTGTTGCTAAGTAGGCACTAAATGCACTTGAATATAGAGCATTATATATATATATATATATATATATATATATATATATATATATATATATATATATATTTCATGTTTCCAAAGAATTTTAAGAGTACCTCCATGTCATTTTCTTTTAAATTCAAGGGGCCCAAGCTGGGTCTCACCTTCACCTTGCCGAAATGCCCAACAGCCTGGTAGGTATTCGACTCCCACAATCCATTCACTCTTTGATTGGAAGCTTACATGGGGCTCCATTCTTTAATTTTTTTCGATACCACTTGCGCTCCCAAATTGATATTGTTTATATTAAAGAAAAAAACAAGTGTTCTATAGTATTTTATTGATACATCGGCTAATATGAAGTTGAATCATTCCCCACATTGCTGATATATTTATAGGGCCATTTCATATTCCTTCTGCATCAACATTGATAGGGTTGGTGAACACAGCAAGTTGAATCATTATAAACAAGTGGTGTCAAGTTGAAAACTCTGAATCAAGCCTCAAACAGTGGAAACACTTGGTAGTTAGAACTCAACTTCAACCATAAAAGGAGGAGAAATAAAAAGAAAAAAATATAGCAATGTATTGAACAATCGAGATGAATTTATTCACTTAGTAAACTTTGTTACGGGTAATTCAAGTAATAAAACGAAAGAAATTTAATCTTGAGCATGCATTTTTCTTGCTATCTTATTCAAAAGAGCGTGCTGATTTTGTGAAATTTTCTTAAAACGCATTCAATTTAATCAACATCAATTGCTCTTCCGAACGTCCGCTATGGATTTGCCCGTGTTAATATGAGATACCCAAAATTTCAAGCCGAAAGCACTAGGATCCAAAATTGATGTACGCCAAGAAATTTTTTTATATTCTTCCTTTTACGGTTCTTCTTTACCAAAAACAGCCTCGGCTGGAGGTTAGGCCTCCCACCTTGATTAAGAAGATATTATCCTCTGTGTATCTGCTTCGTATGTTTCTGAAAAGACCAATGTGTATTACCGATGCGCATCGCCCGTATCAGACATTTTTTTTTTAAATAATAGTAATAACCGGCCCGTATCGGCCATTTTTGGCTCCTTAATGAATCAGGCGAACAATATATTCAAAGGCCATTGATGTCCTACAACCTCGAGCCTCAAACTTTGTATTGTCTAATAGTCCCTTTTTCAGATGAAAATACTAAAACTCGACGTTTAACATTTTACAGTTTTTCCCGTTGACAATTAACGCGAGTTGATAGAGGTCAGCGTACTCCAATTTGCTTCTCCTGGAAAAACAAAAGTTGGTTTCTTCATTAAGAACAAATATAAAAATCAGAGTGTCAAAATGGAGAACGTTTAACAAAGTCTAAATGAAATTGCACAGATCATCGAAAGTGAAGGTGATTAGGTGTATATGGCGACAGATTAGATAAGTCTTAATTGCTGTTACACCAGGATTAGAGAGACGGGCCGGTAGGTTTCAGTCCCCACCATTCCTCCATCACAACAGGACAGGATGAGCAGCAGGTCAATTCGTTCGTTTTTTCTTTCCTTGAAATGATCAACGGGAGGGAAGGGGTTCACGAATCTGCCATTTTCGTAAAATTGAAGTAAGCCCGAATGTACAAGATATGCTTCCGTTACGTAGGACTCCGTTTCCCAAGAAGGCCAGGTCTCTGCAAGGCAGACGCACTGATCACTGATCAGCTTGCAGACAAAGATTGGCATTTACGCAGAAAGAACGGCGTCAATTTATGATGCTCAATTTAGGGAGAGAGAAAGAGAATTGGATTTCAAGTGGGAGAAAAGTAGGTGAAATTTGTCAGTGAGGTGAGCGAGGCAGAAAACTGCACAAAGTAATGCTTACAATATCGAGAGAGGGGGAGGGAGAAAGCCGATCTCCTGCCAGAGAAGAACTCTGTGAGCTTTTTCAGGAAAGGGAAAACAGGAGATGCGTAGAAAGAATAAGATTATGATGAGAGAGATAGAGAGGGGGGTAAGGCTATGTGTGTAAGAAGGAGCTTTCTTGGAGTGTCATGCACGCCAGATGTTGATTCCCGTTCCTTGCGGCACGTCCTCACCCACCCCTCCGTTTCCCCTTAAACGGGACGGGAAGCTCTTTGTGAGTTCGATTGGGATCCGGCTTTGAGTACCCTCCATTCCCACCTCCACCCTTTCCCTCTGAACAGGTTGGGGTTGCAAGGGATGAACCAACCGAACAGCTTCTCTGGCAACAAATGGTGGCTGCAGGCTGATTCAGGACATCGTGAGAGGATGACTTCAGTGATGCCCAATACAAACTTCTCGCCCAGCTCTTCTCCTGTGGTTCAGAAGTGCCTGCCGAGGAAGCCTGATGCTTTGGGTCTCGAAGGGAGAGATGGGTGTGAAATTATTGCCGAGAACAAAGGGGAAGTGCCACTTGATGAGAGGGATGGAAGGTTTCGGTGGTACTTGGCAGAGGAAAAGGAATTGGCCCTCATGATTGCAGATAGGCAGTCGGAGCCTCTTCAAAATTGTGACCTTCCGACTCCATATCAGAGGAGAACTCTGAAGAATTCCCTGGAGGGAGAGAGAAACAAGCCTGTTGCACCAACAAAATCTGTTTCGTCCGATTATGACTATTCTCTGTTACAGAGGTCGGTTGTGTTTCCATTCCCCTCTGTTTTTGCCTATTTATTTTCATTCAAATTATGGGGTCTATCATC
The DNA here is from genome assembly GCA_011799765.1 of Nymphaea thermarum. NCBI lineage: Eukaryota > Viridiplantae > Streptophyta > Magnoliopsida > Nymphaeales > Nymphaeaceae > Nymphaea > Nymphaea thermarum. The sequence continues at coordinate 341,707 of JAANDH010000157.1, read as the reverse complement.
TGCCTTCCCAAGGAAGTTGTGGGGTTATAGTGTTTCTTGTTTATTTTACTTCGTTGAGATTACTGTGTGTTTTGAATGATTTCCTGTTAGTTTTTCAGCCTTTTCTCCCTCTTTGGTTTTATTCAAATGATAGGGTTTATTCTTGTGCTCCTGAAGGAACTTGCTAACAATATGCTATCTGGAGAAAGTATTATAAATAAATTATGATTTTCATTTATTGTATATGGCTGTGAAATTTGGCACATTAAAATGAAAGCCAATATGAGTTTCTGGGTTTACATGTTTGCGGAAGAATCCAAATGAATCGGTATTCATTTTGTGTGGATGGTTTAATCATGTGCTTCTCCTGTCGCATAAATGTCTCTATTCTCCACTGAATCCTACGCGATTTTCTATTATGTGAATTCTCCGCCGCTTTCTATTATCTGATGTTGTCTTATTACCAGCATTGGAGGCAGAATTACCGAAACTTCAGATTGTACGACTGAGCACCATGACAAGAAACTTGATTTGCTGAAAGCACTTCAACTCTCACAGACACGCGCAAGGGTAGCAGAGAGAAAAGCTAGTATTATGAGCATGGAAAACGAAAATCTACTGAACTTGTATTTCAAAGGTTCTGCACGGATCTTTGCTTACCGGCAATGGGTGAAGCTACTTGAACTGGAGATCTTGCAGCTACAATCGCAGGGTTCGATTTCTCAGTCCAATGGTAGTTCCAATTGCTCTGAAATGTCCTCTGATATAAACGGCAAAAAGAATCAAATTGACAATTATTCTAACAGGGCTTGGTATTGGGCTGTTACTCTCTGCTTGAGTTTGGCAAGTGTAGGGGTTGTACTAACATGGAGAAGAGGATGGCGATTGAGTGGTCTCCGTGGTGATGACCTGCCAAGACTTGGCTTTCGGCTATATCCTTCTGCCGGGTTTGTTAGAGTTTGAAGCTGTTTGACACATAGTCTACTGTTTGGTTGGTTACCTGTGTGGTATCTGAAATGTGTAAAAGCTTCCTTGATGCGCTTTGTTCAATGATGCAAGTTTTCTTCTTTTATTTAATATCGTCGTCCCTTCTACTGTCAAAATCTCATGAACCTTATTCTTCAAATTTACTAAACAAAACGTTAGATGCATCATCTGTTTGCCTTTTATCTTCTATTATCCACAGAACCAGGTCTTTTCTCTGTCTGCAGCCCAAATGCAGGAAACTGGGTTTTCATTCAAACAGGCATCCATTTCTCTAGTGTGCAATTCCAAGCAAGTGGTGCTGTCTTATTCCTGATCCTGCTTCAAATATTGTCCGAGAACTTCTAATTGGGATCTTACAAAAATTATTGTTATTTTCTGCGCTGCAAGTTGATTATAGAAGCACACTGATTTTTCCCTTCTCTTTTTTGCTTCTCTGGTTACAGCTCTGGGCTTGCCTATGCCTGTTGAGTCATGGTTTATGCTCATTCGGAGCTTCCAGTATTGCAGTCGAATGCAAGATTGAATTAATCAGGAAACATGAATAACATTTGAAACGGCATCCTTTATGCAAGCATGGACATAGTTCTCTTGTCAAGATTGTCTGCCTTTTGAGGAAATCTTTGCTTTGTTTCAGCACCCGGAGGTACAGAAAAATTATGGGAAGATGATTTGACACCTCTTGAGTTCTTCATTTTATGTGGCTTGAAGCTTCCAGGAAGCAATGTTAGTTACTTGGGCCTCAATACCCAATAGCAAGGTCCCTTCCTAAGGCTGAAAATTAGGCATCCGGTAGTTGAGCTTCAAAACCAACTGCCTCAAATCGACAGGTGAAGTGGAGCTTAATGGAAAGCGCAGTTTTTATTTTGATGTAGATGTGAAAATTCAAGAACCTCTGCCAGAATGAGTCAATGTTGACAAAGTGATTATCCAATAGAGAGAGTGAGAGTCCTCCTTTTGAAGCCTGAAGGTATTTGAATGTGTAAAACATCGATTTTTTGCCCGAGTCAAAATAGAAAAAAATAGATATGAACAAGGACCTCTCCATCCAAGACCAATGAAGCTCAAAAGCATACCGATTTTAAACATCAGGTTTGATACCTGCTTTGCTTGACCTAGCAGAGAATAATTTTAGGTTTGAAGTTTTATTAATGTACTTAATACCTGCTCTGCTTGATCCGTTAACTCGGCACGCATGAATATTATTGAAGCCTTAAGGTGTCCGCATTTTTGGGTCTGAATTATTTAAAGGTTGGGCTTGTTGACTTGCATGCTTTCCTCTGCTAAGCCAGCTTGAAACAGTCATCGGGAATTAGTCCAAAATGAAATGCACTATGCGGCCGCCAATTATTGCTACATGTAATGGCACCTGTACTGGGATGTAAACAGCTCGGATGTCTAAGCACATTACGATCTGGGTTAGGGCAAACTCGGGGCATGTAAAGAAGCCATGCTCGTAAAACCTTGACCACCTACATAGGTTGTAATAACCTGGCCCACTTTCACACCAGGCAGCCCACTTTTACGTTAGGGTCAAGTCTCTGCTTTACTCAAGTCTCTGGTTTAGTGGACCTCAAACTATCTCTTAGCAGTTTTGATTTTAACTATGAAAAGATTAGGAATTAGAACAATAAAACACTTACCAACCTCATTTCTAAGTCCTTGAATATCTCTTATAATATTCAGTACATAATTGGACTTTCAATGAGATGTTAAAATTCATCCTCCTTAAGGCATACTCTTACTTTAAGTTTGAGTGTTGAACCCCCCCTTTTATACTGATTGTAACAACCGCTCCATTTGCACGCCTGACTCGAATCCCTGGGTTGGCAAATCTCAACTTACCCATTAACAATTTTAATTCTAGCCAGAACCAGAACAATCATTTCGTGACAACCCTCCTTAGAAGTCCTTAATGATTTCTCACACTATTTAATATGGAACTAAACTTTCAATTGGGTAGTCCATCTGTAACCTATCTTTACCTGAAACGTAGTCAGGACAACCTGCCTTGCAACTCAAAACGTGTATGAAGTCAGCTTAAAACTCTGCTTACGATTGAATAGTGCAGCCAACTTGGTTAAAATTTGAAAAGAATTATAGTGGGGGATTACCCTTTGATTTTCCCAATCTTAAACACTTCCTTCAACATTGTACAGTTTCTCAACTTTAAAATAAAATGAAACAAGTAAACGGAGAAGAGCTTCGACTTTGAACATTCGTAATGATGGAAAGAGCAACATATCCATGACTTGCCATTTAACTCATTTGCACAGTAGAGACGCACCTAAAGATCAGTAAGTCCAGTAGGTGTTGCATCTTACTAGAAAATGTAGAATAGTGGACCCCCTTTGTTTGCCTTCTTCAAATGTGGCCTCATGAAAACAAGAAATCAACAAATGAACTTATCGAGAAGAGTACACGTTATATCTGAGGAAAATCAGGCAAGGACATTCTCGACACCCGGTGCTTGGGAGGAGCCATTTAGACGGTTGCTGAATTCAGAACCATATATATGCCCCATCTTCAAGCGCTTTGTCTCCAGATATCTCCGGTTCGGTTTTCTTTTGTGATCATGGACAACAATGGTACACGGCCTACAATGGTCAAACCATAGCCCTTCAGCCCAATGTATTTAGCAGGGTTGCTGGTCATTAGCCTGATACGTCTCACACCCAGGTCTTGCAGTATCTGCAAATCAAACACATAAGATGCCCGTTATGGAGGAAGTTGAACGCAGTGAAGCATTTTAACTGTTGCCTTACAACAGTGAAACGTTGACTGCAGATCTCTAAGAAGTGAAAAGTAGAGGTGTTACAGAATCATGAAGAAATGAATCTCAGCTGCGGCAAAAAATCAAGGCAAAACAGAAGGTTGTGTTCGTTGGGAGAAAGCACAAGCACATTTATCAGCTAAAAGCTGGACGGTTCAGTTGTCGTATGTGATACTAAGAGGTTAAAACTATGGCCCCTAAATTTTTCTGCATCATTTTCAGCTATAATTCTGACTTAAAAATGCTAGTTTAGGACATACGAATTTAATGGTATCAGTTACTAAATGTCTTTTACTTTTTCGGCAAAACTCTAGGCACCTGGATGCTGCATGTGGCTTTATTCAAGCACTGTGAATTACAAAAACCTAGCAACACAATAATATACAAAGGGAAATTCAGGAAATCTTCTGATACCTGTGCGCCAATTCCATATTCCCGTGAATCAACAGGCAATCCTAGTTCCTCATTGGCTTGCACTGCATCACGTCCAGCATCCTGGAGGTTATAGGCACGCAGCTTGTGACCCAGGCCAATGCCCCTCCCCTCCTGTCCGCGTAAATAAATCAATACACCCCTACCTTCTGCCTCGATCTGTTGCATGGCAAGTGCTAGTTGGTTCCCACAATCACATCTTTCAGATCCAAATATGTCCCCACTAAGGCACTCAGAATGCACTCGGACTAGAATGTCCTGTCCATCTCCAATGTCCCCCTGTTCAATAGAACAATACTAAGATATGGTCCATAGAGAAAACAGAACGTCATCTGAAAAATAAACAAATATTGATCATTCTACGACTGGTAATATGAGTTTCAAGTATGATGCAGTGGCGCTGGAGCTGGCTTTATCCCGGTGGAGTCAATGCCCAAAGCTTCTAAGACTCCATTTCTTAAAGCTTGAATGGTGGTATAGGCAGCTGTGTCTCCTGAAGTTTCAATCTGTTGCACCAAATTGTACTTATCTGATTGGCTCCATACCGTACCTTAACAAATGCAACATGCTCAATTTCATCCAGCAGGGAACGATAGCAGCACGCCTGGAAAGGACCCCATTTGGTAGGTAGACGAGCAACAGATATTTGCTCCACTAGCTTCTCTCTCTTCCTTCTGTACCTGTTAAAAGGCAATATGATATTCTCTGTATTAGAACAAATTCAATGCACCTCCTTTCCGTTCCACTTGTGATCTCAGTGGTACATTTAGTCAGATATCCCATTTCAACAATAGACTACAAGTAACTACACTTAGTAACATGTCGACCTGATATCAATCTCCAGAACAGCCAAAGTCTTGCAGATGTGGAAGAAAAAGAAGAGATTGGTCACAAAGGGGACAGAGGAGAATTTTGAACTGATAGATTTCAGGCTTTCAGTGTGTTGACTTATTCAATTTCAGGATGTATCTAAAACATAATTCAAACCGTCAGCCTCATGAAACAGTGACCGAACATGCTCAAGTCAGCTGACGTTTTAAGTCAACCGCCCAACATCAAGCAAGTGAACTAACCGGCTTCAACAATCAGCGCCAAAATGAGGTGCAAGACTCAGAGCCAAGTTCACAAGCTCACTGCTAACCTTTCTTTTCCCTGGGAGTAGAAAATGGCATTTGATTTGTTTTAGGAAACATGATTACGGTTGGTTTTCCATTAACCTTGTGAAAACCCAATTCGAGCAGCATAAATATCTTTCTCTTCAGGGGAAAGCAAATTTACCACTTCAAGGAACTCAAAAGTTTCAAGAGCTTAGAAAACCCAGCACAGAATAGTGATTTTTTCAATTGTGGCATTTTGGACACCTCGCTGCCTAATTTTACTAGGATAAATAATCTGTAATACCTAACCAAGTCTGCAATTGATATTACTTTCAAGTTCTCCTGTCTTGCAAACTCACGAAGCTTAGGCAATCGGGCCATGGAACCATCATCATCCACAATCTCGCACAGCACTCCTGCAGGGTCCAACCCAGCCAGCACAGCAAGATCCACTGATGCCTCTGTGTGCCCAGCTCAACCCAGCCAGCACAGCAAGATCCACTGATGCCTCTGTGTGCCCAGCTCTTTCAAGAACGCCACCTTCCCTGTACTTTAGAGGAAAGATATGGCCTTGACGATTGAAATCCTCAGGCCTTGAATCAGGAGATGCGAGAGCCAAGATGGTATTCGCCCTATCTGTGGCAGACACTCCAGTGGTTGTACCTACTTTTGCATCCTACAGAGAAATGCATGAATAAGTACCATGTAAGGTGGTTAATGTGCCACATATAAGAGAAAATCCAAAACTTCTATGCTTTGAATGAGATCAGATGAACACAAAAAACGCGTTATTTTTTAAGAAAACCCGAAAAAAATCTGAGAAAATGAAATGGCGTTTTAAACTTTAAAAAACGCGTTTGTTTCAAAAAAAAAATATTAAATACGAAAAAACTTGTTTTTTCATTTTTTTCATTTTCTAATGCCAAACAATTTTTTTTTATTTTCTATTTTTTATTTGTTACATATCTACTTATCATTGTGTTATTTTTTTCTCAGTTATTTTATTTTTCTCCAATTTTTAGTCTTTTTAATTTTGTTTAAGAAATACCGTTTCCCCCCTTTTTTCCATTATTTTTCAAGTCCGTCTTATTATACTAAAAAAAAAACGTTACCGTTTAAAATTTCAAGATGTTATTTATCATTATGGATGAAAGTATTACACATCATAAAAACAGAAATCAGAGGACACAACAAACCCTTATTTTCAAATTGTTCAGCTGCTTCAAGATACATCTTGCCTGTAGCCGGTCAAGTTGAAAAGATCAGATAAATCCATAAACAATTTAATTGCAAGCAGAATATTAGACAAGTTTATCTTGGGTCAGTTAAAGTAACCTTCAACTCTATGATCGGTAAATGTCATGCCATTTGTCTTTGATATAATAAAAATTTTAAACAATTAGAAAACCAGATGCATTTGGTTATGTGCCATGAATGACGCGTAAAATCAAATTGTATATCATAAGTCAACACTGTATGGATTAAGCACGCACCACTGATACAGTGAACGCAGTAGAAAGTTTTTCTTCATTTTCCTCACGGGAAACCATCAAAGGAAGATCTAACGTTTCCAAGCGATCCCCCTTCATGGCCACACATACAATGCCAGTGCCATGCTTTACAATGAACGCCATGGCTTCTGGTGTCACCATGGAGGCGGACATTATGAGATCTCCCTCGTTTTCACGGCCTTCGTCATCTACCACTATTACAAACTGCATTTTCAGATATCCAACACATACAGTGAGAACCTCGGGAGGCACACAACATATGAAGTGCAGGATAAAAACATGTAACGTCCAAAACTGACCTTGCCTTGGCGAATATCCTCAATAGCTTCTGGTACGGAACTGAACCCTTCCGAAGGGCAATCCAGATCTCCATCATAGCTGTTGCTCGGCTGTAAAAAGATGTCATCCCCATCTAGAATAAATTTATCTTCATACTTTCCAATTGCAGAAGCGTTAGCCTGAACTTCATTCATGCTTTCCGAAGGAAAACTGTCTTGAAAGAAAGATTCACTGCCTCCAGTTTTCTGTGGAACAACTGTCGCATCATCACCTTTCGCACAGAAACAGATTGTCTTCTCTTTCTTGTACCTTACCCACAAGGAGTTCCGCGTCCTTGGAGTTCCTGCCAGTGGAAGAACTCTGGCCTCGGCTGTCAACTTCCGACCCCTGAAAAAGAAGATATGCGCGACCAAAATACATGAAACAAGCGTATCAGTCATAAGCTATTTCAGCTGGATTGCATGTAGTTGACATCAGGTTAAAGAAAACTTCGTTGAACAAGATAAAAATAAACAATGCACTTCAGATTGAAAAGCATTTCCCACATGGAATTCGAGTTAGTTCTTCTACAAAAACTTAATTGCTCCACATGCCATCAAAAGAGAAAGATCAAAAGGTAACTTAAACAAGGCAGAAAAGTTTTACATCAGTCGATGAAGCTCCATCGTGGTCCTACACATCGCCGAAGAAGTAATTTCCTTGGCCCCCACCATTTGTAACGAAAAAAATCGAGACATGGGTTCCCTTTAAAACGCGATTCAATCAATCTGCACGCGAAGAACAGACTACCCACAGAGAGAAAGGGATCATACATCATCATACCGACGAATACATATAAATAACAACTCAAACAGCTTCATCACACGCACCTTCTTTCCGGAGCAACTGAGAGGCCGAGCCCCTTTCTTCTATTGGCAACGGTTATTCTGAACTAGTTGGCTTGGCTTTAAGACAGAGAGACGGAACAAGGAGAGAGGTGAGCTTGCAGGATATAAATAACCACCACCACTGCGGCCGCCACCAGGACGTTGTACTTCTCTGATTTGACTTCTCATTTTCGCGCAAGCTTCCTTCTTTGAGCCGTCCGGAGCAGTCTCTCCAGATGAGAAGCCAAAACACTTCTGATCATTATCTTTTGTCTCCACCGTTCATCAAACGATTGGTTATTAATTGCAGAAAATTTAGCCAGGCGGATGCTAATATCCCGTCTTAAAAACTGTATTCTAAGATTGCTTCTTATTTGTCATTGATCTTCAATTAAACACTAATGACATTGGTTGATGGTCAATAATCTACAATAAAACACTAATGACATTGGTTGATGGTCAGCGATCTTCAATGAAACACTAATGGCATTGGTTGATGGTCAGCACTAATGGTATTTAATTACAATTTGTGATATGGTCAATGGCACTGGTTGATTATCAGTATTAATGTCATTTCATTGCAATTATTTAAAAAAAAAAAAAAAACTCGTAAAGAAAACAAGAGGTTCGAGTACGAACTTTTAAGTGTTTGATGCAGATAATGTTTTATATGGTCGAATTTTCAACAACTTAATGTCAATGTTTGAAATTACAGTCGGCACAAGAAAGCGCTGCAAACATGAAATGAACCTTTAAATGTTCTGAAAGTTTTGGAGCCTACTTAGAGGACAAGGCATCGTTGGTGACGTAATTCGTAGCTGGAGATGCCACGTGAGTTTGGCTAGCTTGTCCACTGTTGAACAGTGAAATACGCAGTAAAATATATAGTGAACACAAATGTAACGTTGAAAACCCATTTCAAGAAAAAAACCACCAAGTTGGAGATAACTCTAACGCTCAACTAGCTGTTAGTCACACTCTCTTTCTCTTAATTCTCATTACCACAGACTTGGGTCGAACAGGGTCCAGACCTCGACCCAAACATACATAGCATGTCAACGGGTTCGAGCACGAACTTTTACGTGTTTGGTGCAGATAATGTTTTGTATGGTCGAATTCTCAAGAATATAAAAATGTCAATCTTTGAAATTACAGTCGTACAAGAATGTGATGCAAACATGAAGTGAACTTTTAAATTTTTTGAAAGTTTAGGAGCCCACTCAAAGGACAGATTGCTTCTTTTTACATCTAAATAGGATGTTGACAAATAAGAAAACCTGACGTATACTATTATTTAAAAAAAAAAACTCGTAAATTATAAAATCTTTGGAAGAAAACAACAGGTCCAAGCACGAACTTTTAGGTGTTTGCTGCAGATAACGTTTTATATGGTCAAAATTCTCTAGAACTTAAAAATGTCAACCTTTGAAATCACAGGTCGCACAAGGAAACGCTTTAAACTTGAAGTGAGCTTTCAAATTTTCTGAAAGTTTAGGATTCAGATATGGATTTTAATCGGATTCGGATATAATGTAATTTTTTTTCATCCGAGTCCGAATTCATATTCGAATCCGAATATATGAATATCCGAAAAATCGGATATGGTAAAAGATAGATCTGATCCGAATCCGATCCGTTGATATTTCTAATGAACTGTAAAAAAAAAAAAAAAACAAAAAGTGTTTTAGCAGGTCACTTGGTTCATGACGATGATGGGCTTTACGCATCTGAATATGTTACATTTAGCACTTATTACATCCAAACGAAGCAAATTAATAAGATTATCTTAACAATCGTTGGGTATGAGTAAGCAAGCTTTTGTTATCCATTGAAATTTCAGTATGGTTATTGTAAAGTCTATACATTTAGAAGAAGCTGTGGACAAATTAGTTTACTAATCCCGGCCTTCTTATCTGAAATAACTATTAAAATATCTTTTCTACCAAGCATAATATTTAATATTGCAAAAGGCTAAGGTCGACAGAAGAAAACTCTTTTCCCTCCGTAGGGAGAAAGAATATCCCCTCCTATCAAACACCCCTAAGTCTTGATAAATCAAAATCATAGTTTTTTAGTCAAATTACTTGAATATGTGAGTTTGTCGCCCTTTCAACTCTGGTTTATCTTCGGAATTTGTCTATGAAACTTAGTTGTATCCTCAAGATTGTGGCATCAGCTTCTTTTTTTCTTTTTTGATACAGGAAGCCGTCAAAAGCTGATCACCATGGCTACTAATGACCTTCTATCGTTGATTTTCTGGCCAAATGTTAAAAGGAAAATTGAAATAAGTCGGATTATGTTTTTTTAATTTGTTGTGTCGTTAAAAATCGTTTCGAAAGATATATTTTGTCATTAAAAACTGTGTTCCTTGCAACTGATATACATTTTGCCACACTTTTTGATAACACTAAATTTTAAAAAGAAAAATTTATTTTGTCACGAAGGTAACCGGCCGACTTTAATTTCTCTCTCTCTCTCTCTCTCTCTCTATATATATATATATATATATATATATATATATATATATATATATGGGTTTTTTTTCTGCCGTTGTGTATGTACAAATTATAATCTTTTAGGTTAGCAAGTTCTTCTCCTTCAATTCTTGTTGGCTTTGCAAAGAAGCCGTGCCCTTAAAACCTTGACCACCTACATCGGTTGTAATAATCCGGCTCACTCTCATACGAGGCAGCCCACTTGGTTAGCAGTTTTAATTTTAACTTGGAAAAGATTAGGGATTAGAACAATCAAACACTTAACAACATCATTTGCAAGTCCTTGAATATCTCTTATAATATTCTATACATAACTGGGTTTTCAGTGAGATGTTAAAATCCATCTTTCTTAAGGCATGACTTCAAGTCTGAGTGTTGAACCCCCTTTTATATTCAGTCCATTATACCCAATCCCCTCCCCCCCCCCCCCCCCCCCCCCCCCCCCCCCCCCCCCCCCCCCCCCCCCCCCCCCCCCCCCCCCCCCCCCCCGGAAAACTTAAGGGCTAGAACAACCATCACTATCAACCCTCCTTAGAAGTCCTTAATGATTTCTCACAATATTTAATATGAAATTGAACTTTCAATGGGCTATTCCATCCGTAACCTCTCTCTACCTGAAACGTAGTCAAGACAACCTGCCTTAAAACTCATATATGAAGTTAGCTTAAAACTCTGTTACGATTGAATAGTGCAGCCAACTTGGTCAGAATTTGAAAAGAATTATGGTGGGGGGTTACCTTTTGATTTTCCCAGTCTTAAAGACTTTCTTCAACATTGTACAGTTTCATAACTTTGAAATAAAATGAAACAAGTAAACGGAGAAGAGCTTCGACTTTGCACATTCGAAATGATGGAAAGAGCAACTTATCCTCGAGTCGCCATTTAACTTCTTTGCGCAGTAGAGACCCACCTAAAGATCAGTAAGTCCAATAGGTGTTACATCTTACTAGAAAATGTAGAGTAGTGGACCCTCTTTATTTGCCTTCAAATGTGGCCTCATTAGAACAAGAAATCAACAAATGAACTTATCGATGAGAGTACATGTTATATCTGAGGCAAATCAGGCAAGGACATTGTCGACACCCAGTGCTTGGGAGGAGCCATTTAGACGGTTGCTGAATTCAGAACCATATATATGCCCCATCTTCAAGCGCTTTGTCTCCAGATATCTCCGATTTTCTTTTGTGATCAGGGACAACAATGGTACACGGCCTACAATGGTCAAACCATAGCCCTTCAGCCCAATGTATTTAGCAGGGTTGTTGGTCATTAGCCTGATAGTTCTGACACCCAGGTCTTGCAGTATCTGCAAATCAAACACATAAGATGCACGTTATGGAGGAAGTTGAACGTAGTGAAGCATTTTAACAGTTGCCTTACAACAGTGCAACGTTGACTGCAGATCCCTAAGAAATGAAAAGTAGAGCTGAAACAGAATCATGAAGAAATGAATCCAAGCAGCAGCAAAAAATCAAGGCAAGACAGAAGGCTGTGTTCGTTGGGGGAAAGCACAAGCATATTTATCAGCTAAAAGCTGGACGGTTCAGTCGTGGTATGTGATATTAAGAGGAGTAAGACTATGGCCCCTAAATTTTTCTGCATCGTTTTCAGCTGTAAATCTGACATACAAATGCTAACTTAGGACATACGAATTTAATGGTATCAGTTACCAAATGTCTTTTACTTTTTCGGCAGAACTCTAGGCACCTGGATGCTGCATATGGCTTTATTCAAGCACTGTGAATTACAAAAACATAGAAACACAATAATATACAAAGGGAAATTCAGGAAATCTTCTGATACCTGAGCGCCAATGCCATATTCCCGTGAATCAACTGGCAATCCTAGTTCCTCATTGGCTTCCACCGTATCACGTCCAGCATCCTGGAGGTTATAGGCACGCAGCTTGTGACCAAGGCCAATGCCCCTCCCCTCCTGTCCGCGTAAATAAATCAATACACCCCTGCCTTCTGCCTCGATCTGTTGCATGGCAAGTGCTAGTTGGTTCCCACAATCACATCTTTCAGATCCAAATATGTCCCCAGTAAGGCACTCAGAATGAACTCGGACTAGAATGTCCTGTCCATCTCCAATGTCCCCCTGTTCAATAGAACAATACTAAGATATGGCCCATGGAGAAAACAGAACGTCATCTAAAAAATAAACAAATATTGATCATTCCACGACTGGTAATATAAGGTTCAAGTATGATGCAGTGGCTGGAGCTGGCTTTATCCCCTCAGAGTCAATGCCCAAAACTTCAAAGACTCCATTTCTTAAAACTTAAATGGTGGTATAGGCAGCTGTGTCTCCTGAAGTTTCATAGCTAAATATTTTACTGTGGCATCTCTTGCACCAAATTGTACTTATCAGATTGGTTCCATACCGTACCTTAACAAATGCAATATGCTCAATTCCATCCAGTAGGGAATGATAGCAGCACGCCTGGAAAGGACCCCATTTTGTAGGTAGACGAGCAACAGATATTTGCTCCACTAGCTTCTCTCTCTTCCTTCTGTACCTGTTAAAAGGAAATATGATATTCTCTGTATTAGAACAAATTCAATGCACCTCCTTTTCGTTCCACTTGTGATCTCAGTGGTACATTTAGTCAGATATCCCATTTCAACAATAGACTACAAGTAACTACACTTAGTAACATGTCCACCTGAAATCAAACTCCATAACAGCCAAAGTCTTGCAGATGAGGAAGAAAAAGAAGAGACTTGGTCACAAAGGGGACAGAGGAGAATTTTGTACTGATAGATTTCAGGCTTTCAGTGGGTTGACTTATTCAATTTCAGGATGTATCTAAAACATAATTCAAACCATCAGCCTCATGAAACCGAACATGTTCAAGTCAGCTGACGTTTTAAGTTAACCACCTCATTGTTTGAGGCATGAAGCAAGTGAACTAACCTGCCTCAACAATCAGGGCCAAAATGAGGTGCAAGACTCAGAGCCAAGTTCACAAGCTCACTGCTAACCTTTCTTTTCCCTGAGAGTAGAAAATGGCATTTGATTTGTTTTAGGAAACATGATTACGGTTGGTTTTCCTTAAACCTTGTGTGAACCCAATTTGAGCAGCATACATATCTTTCCCTTCCCAGGGGAAAGCAAACTACCACTTCAAGGAACTCAAAAATTTCAAGATCTTAGAAAACCCAGCACAGAATAGTGATTTTTTTCAATGTGACATTTTGGACACCCCGCTGCTTAATTTTACTAGGATAAATGATCTGTAATACCTGACCAAGTCTGCAATTGATATTACTTTCAAGTTCTCCTGTCTTGCAAACTCACGAAGCTTAGGCAATCGGGCCATGGAACCATCATCATCCACAATCTCACATAGCACTCCTAAAGGGTCCAACCCAGCCAGCACAGCAAGATCCACTGATGCCTCTGTGTGCCCAGCTCTTTTAAGAACGCCACCTTCCCTGTACTTTAGAGGAAAGATATGGCCTGGACGATTGAAATCCTCAGGCCTTGAATCAGGAGATGCGAGAGCCAAGATGGTATTCGCCCTATCTGTGGCAGACACTCCAGTGGTTGTACCTACTTTTGCATCCTACAGAGAAATGCATGAATGAGTACCAATATGAGGTGGTTAATGTGCCACAAATAAGAGAAAATCTAAAACTTCTATGCTTTGAATGAGATTAGATGAAAGTACTACATATCATAGAAAACAAATAAGAGAGGACACAACAATCCCTTATTTTCAAATTGTTCAACTGCTTAAAGGTACATCTCGCCTGTAGCCAGTCAAGTTAAAGGTACTAGACAAGTGTATCTTGGATCAGTTAAAGTAACCTTCAACTTTATGATCGACAAATGTCATGCCATTTGTCTTTAATACAACAATAATCTTAAACAATTAGAAACCAGATGCATTTGCTTATGTGCCATGAAGTGTGACGCGTAAAATCAAATTGTATATCATAAGTCAACACTGTATGGATTAAGCACGCACCACTGATACAGTGAACGCAGTAGAAAGTTTTTCTTCATTTTCGTCGCGGGAAACCATCAAAGGAAGATCTAACTTTTCCAAGCGATCCCCCTTCATGGCCACACATACAATGCCTGTGCCATGCTTTACAATGAACGCCATGGCTTCTGGTGTCACCATGGAGGCGGACATTATGAGATCTCCCTCGTTTTCACGGGCTTCGTCATCGACCACTATTACAAACTGCATTTTCAGATATCCAACAGATACAGTGAGAACCTCGGGAAGCACACAACATATGAAGTGCAGGACAAAACATGTAACATGTCCAAAACTGACCTTGCCTTGGCGAATATCCTCAATAGCTTCTGGTACGGAACTGAACCCTTCCGAAGGGCAATCCAGATCTCCATCATAGCTGTTGCTCTGCTGTAAAAAGAAGTCATCCCCATCTAGAATAAATTTATCTTCATACCTTCCAATTGCAGAAGCGTTAGCCTGAACTTCATTCATGCTTTCCGAAGGAAAACTGTCTTGAAAGAAAGATTCACTGACTCCAGTTTTCTGTGCAACAACAGTCCCATCATCACCTTTTGCACAGAAACAGATTGTCTTCTCTTTCCTGTACCTTATCCACAATGAGTTCCGCGTTCTTAGAGTTCCTGCCAGTGGAAGAACTCTCGCGTCGGGTATCAACTTCCGACTCCTGAAAATGAAGATATGCGCAACCAAAATACATGAAACAAGCGGATCAGTCATAAGCTATTTCAGCTGGATTACATGAAATTGACATCAGGTTAAGAAAACTTCGTTCAACAACAGAAAAATAAAGAACGCACTTCAGATTGACAAGCATTTCCACATGGAACTCGAGTTAGATCTTCTCCAAAAACTTAATTGCTCCACATGCCATCAAAAGAGAAAGAACAAAAGGTAACTAAAACAAGGCAGAAAAGTTTTACATCAGTCGATGAAGCTCCATCGTGGTCCTACACATCGCCGAAGAACTAATTTCCTGGGCCCCTGCCATTTGTAACGAACAAAATCGAGACATGGTTTCCCTTTAAAACGCGAGTCAATCAATCTGCACGGGAAGAACAGACTACCCACGATCACCATACCGAAGAGAAGAATACATATAAATAACAACTCAAACAGTTTCCATCACACGCACCTTCTTTCCGGAGCAACTGAGAGGCCGAGCCCCTTTCTTCTATTGGCAACGGCTACTCTGAACTAGTTGGCGTGGCAGTAAGACAGAGAGACAGAACAAGGAGAAAGGTGAGGTTGCAGGATATAAATAACCACCACCACTGCGGCAGCCACCAGGACGTTGTGCTTCTTTGACTTGACTTTTCCTTTTCGCGCCAGCTTCCTTCTTTGAGCCGTCCGGAGCAGTCTCTCCTACCGAACAACGACAGATATCGTTAACAGAGAAGTGCCAACAAAAGAAATTTATGAATGAGAGTTTTTAGTGAAATAATTATTTCAAGCTTGAAATTGAAAGGCGTACTTGTTGATGCGGAACTATAATTTCAAGAAATTGATTTAAGGAACTCTTCGCGCAGCTTCCTTTCTTTCCTACTGGGAAAAGAATCGAGTGAATTGACCCTCCAACAAGGAGACGCCCTTTCATAGATTGGGTCCCTGCGGTGCAGGAGCGTTTCTCTATCAGATGAGAAGCTAAAACACGTCTGATCATTATCTTTTTCATCGCCACCGTTCATCAAACGATTGGTTATTAATTGCAGAAAATTTATATGACCGCGTTGTCAGAATCTAACTTATTATGTCCTCCGGCAAAATATAGCCGGGCGGATGCTAATATCAAGTCTTAAAAACTGTATTTTGAGATTGCTTCTTTTTACATCTAAATAGGATGTTGACAAATAAGAAACCCCGACGTATACTATTATTTAAAAAAAACTCGTAAATTATAGAATCTTTGCAAGAGAACAACAGGTTCGAGCACGAACTTTTAAGTGTTTGATGCCGATGACGTTTTATATGGTCGACTTCTCAAGAACTTAAAAATGTCAATCTTTGAAAGCACAATGGCACAAGAAAGCGCTGCAAACATGAAGTGAAGTTTTAATTTTCTGAAAGTTTAGGAGCCCCCTCAAAAGGACATGAGCGTCGTTGGTGACGTAACTGGAGATGCCACACGTAACTGTAGAACAGTCAAATACCGAAAAAAAAAATAGTGTTTTAGCAGGTCACTTGGTTCATGGCGACAATGGAGAATTACGCATTTAGGGCAGGGGCTCCAATAAGTGGTCAACAATTGAAAGAATGGACAGCAGAAAGACACGATAGGCGTCTGAATATGTTACATTTAAGCACTCAATTACATCCAAAGGAAGCAAATTAATAAGATGAATAGCTTTTTTTCTCTTAGCAATCCAATGAAACGGTTAGGTAAGAGTAAGCAAGTTTTTGTTATTATCCATTGAAATTTCAGTATGGATATTGTCAAGTCTATACATTTAAAAGAAGCAGTTGACAAATTAGTTTACCAAACCCGGCTTTATTATCTGAAATAACTATTAAAATATCTTTTCTTCCAAGCATAATATTTAATATTGCAAAAGGCTAAGGTCGACAGAAGGACACTCTTTTCCCTCCGCTAGGGAGAAAGAATATCCCCACCTATCAAACACCCTTAAGTTTTTGATAAATCAAAACCATAGTTTTTTAGTCAAATTACTTGAATATGTGAGTTTGTCGCCCTTTCAACTCTGGTTTCTCTTCGGAATTTGTCTGTGAAACTTAGTTGTATCCTCGAGATTGGGGCATCAGCTTCTTTTTCTTTTTCTTTTTTTTTTGATGCAGGAAACCCTCAAAAGATGATCACCATGGCTACTCTATCGTTGATTTTCTGGCCAAATGTTTAAAAGGAAAATTTTCTCATATGCGGCGTTTTGATGGCATGGCATGTTTCACTGCACTCCTCGACGAAAAAGTGTCAAAGTTCTTAACTCCCACTGAAATTTGGAAATCCGCGAAGGTTATAATACGCGTATAAGAAAATTGAAATAAGCCGGATGATTTTTTTTTTAATTTTATGTCGTTAAAAATCATTTCGAAAGATATATGTTTGTCATTAAAAACTGTGTTCATTGTAACTAATATACATTTTGCCACAATTTTTGACAACACAAAATTTACAAAAGAAGAACATTTTGTCACAAAGGTAACTGGCTGACTTTAATTTCTCTCTCTCTCTCTCTCTCTCTCTCTCTCTCTATATATATATATATATATATATATATATATATATATATATATGGTTTCTTTTTTTCTGCCGTTGTGTATGTACAACCTTTTAGGTTAGAAAGTTCTTCCCCTTCAATTGGTGTTGGCTTTTCTAAATTCAACCTTCATTTATACGCAATTGACAAATTCAACTCTACTTTACTTGAAAAGAAAAAATACATGCACTTATTTCTCACAGCGACTGGTAATCAAGTTGAAATAACAAAAGAATTTAAATTGTTTTAAAAGCGAAAGACATCGGCACAAATTTGTCTGTTCGCACGGCGCAAAGATGGAGAGGTCAATTGCGTATAACGCAAGGATGAATTCATTAAAAGCCCTAAACAACTTGGCATATTTTTTCCCTCCTTTCATTCGCAATAATATCGTTATATTTATAATTATTGATTTCATCTCTCCAAACTGTTACTTTCATAATCAGCATACACTATTTGGCCAAAATTTTTCATTTTTGAGATTAAGAACTTAAGAGAAAGTGAAAGGCTGAGGAAAAATATAATTACATTTGAAAAATTAAAATTTCAAATTTTCTTTTAATTTCTGATCACACGAACATAAACTAACTTTATGGATCAAAATTTATAAATCAACTCCGAGGTGGGTATATTCAGAGATCTTGTAATCTATGAACTTCGAATTTTGCTTCTGCAGGTTTAGTTCTCCATCGTTACAGAATCTTATTCTTGTGTCTAGGCTCCAAAAACTGTTTCAGAACCAGAAATCGAAATCGGGACAGAAAAATCGAATCGATCAAACGTCATGAGCAAACAAGAGAATTCCACACCTGTTTGGATTCAGTTGATGAATTTTCTCCGGCGGTGAACCGACTGCAAGGAATTGAACAGTTGTTGAAACACAGCAGCAACAAAATTGAACGAAAAACTCTCATAAAAGAAAACAGGAATGCGCGGGAAAGTACCATGAATCTTCTTCTGTGCTGTATGAGGCGTGTCTCCCATCCCTCGCTTTTATAGCCGTTGGTTAGGCGGCACTGACCTCATAGTCGCTCCGTCTTGTTGCAGGAGACGCGATTGGCCTTTGACTTTCTTTAAAGACCAATATATCCCTCCATCATTTCGCATATTTCCCTTTTAAGAGCTGTTGTCCTACGCAGCAAAGGTTTGGGTAGTTTGGTCATTTAATTACATGATCGCCGATCAACCACATGCCCACGTGAAGCACGACAGGTTCGGATTTTGGAGGGGGCGGGAAGTTGGTTTGGACCGACCCGGTTTGAAGATCGGATTCATCTGATCTGTACACCGGAATCGGATCCAGCCGAATTTGGATAGGCTTTCCAGCTGTACTTTTCCCTTTGCTTCTTACGGGACCACGGATGAGCTTGAGATCCAAATCCAAAACATCCTCGTTTCCCCTTGCATCCAGATTGTTCAGCGAAAACATAATATTTTCAAGAGTTTTTTTTCCTTCATTTAAAACAATATTTCCTAAAACAATATCTGAATGGCATTAAAATTGAGTTGTTATAATAACGTGGTTTTCAAAATATTTTTGAAATACAATTAAAAATAACCTAAAAAGGCATGCTATGCAAAGTGGTTCAAATAAAAGAGGCATTTCCAATCTCATAGATGTTATCTCCACTTCCATGTATTATTTTTCAATATTAAAAGTAAACATGACATTCGATAAGTTGAACAACAAGTCCACCTAGAGTCGACCCCATGTAAATTAAAATCTTGAAAGCATATGAATATGGTTTTGCCAGTTTGCGTTCAAAACATTTTTTTCTTAAATAAGCATTTTTTTAATATAAAAAAAAAATAACCTATTTTGAAAAACTAGAACCTTACCGATGATTGGGAAGTCTATGGCAGAACCTAACTGATGATTATGAAGTTAGGTGTATACCGATATAAGCTAAGTTATGCACAAGTACCGAAGATTTCTTTCGTTTTTTTTTTCTTTGAGAATTGGCCTAAAGCTTGGCGTCATTTTGCAAGTATTTATAGTATCTTTTCTTTGTAAAACTTTTTGCCACAAATTTCTTATCAAAACACACAAGAACAATCGTTCCTCCGCGAAAATCACAGCTTGAAATAAATATGGCAAAGTTATATATTTAGGGAATAAAAGTGGGAAAAGACAGTAAATTTTAAAAAAATAAATAAATAATCCTGATAATTATATAAAAATAAAGTAAATGAAAAATTAAAAAAAACATTGGAAACTGACTATATAAACGACAAAATCACACAGAATTCATGTAAATTGTTCATGGACAAAAAAAAAACCCACAATCCCACCACATAAACACCACCAAGCATTTAGCAACTGCATACCCACAATCCCACCATATAAACACCACCAACCATATTCCCGTTTTTTTTAGCGTATAATATGCGTTTTTTTGTTAAAACGCCGTTTTTCAATCTTCGGAGTACTCTATATTTTCATTATTTTTTAATTTATCGCGCAAATCCACATCACTCTCTCCCTCCCTGCCTTCACGAAAGAGGTAGCCTTTTTTCTCGACATTTCCTCCTCCTTCGTCTTCAACTTGGAGAAGAAGCGGGCACTGCCAAAAAGTGACCGCTAAACGCCTCATGCCAGCCAACAAGTGATCGGTAATGCCTCATTTTATGCTCCACGTTCTACGGGCTGTCCATTGCTGATCACCGATTATCCCCGAGCGTGGCCAGTGAGGGACTCCGGCTGGATATCCTCTGCCTACCGTTCAAGTTGCTCTCGGTCTCCGTCAATTCATCCTCGTGCAAATTGGGTCTTACTTTCATTCAATCCCAGTTCCAGGTTTCGGTTTGCTTTCTTACTTCCTTTCTTTCCGTTTGCCTCTGTGTACGTAATTTGCATTCATAGATTTGTGAAAAAAGGAAAATAGAATTAGGAGAATGGTGTCCATCTATTCTTGGAGGTGAACCGCTTTGCCTAGGACAAGGGTGCCCTTTTGCCTGAAACCATGAAGAGGCACCGAAAAACAAGGCTTCTAGGTTGTCTTTGACAAATGGAATGCTACATGGGATTATTTTAGTGCTAATGTGTATAGCAGCTTAGGAAAAAAGAATGGAAGAGATACTGATGGTTAAGAACGTTTATGTACTGGTCAAAATCTTCAAGACAAAGAAATTGATTATGGATTTCCTGGTTCAAACGGTGGCTGATAGTAACCTGGGCGTAGATCTCCTCATCCTAATTATCTGTGTAGCACCAGTCTGTCATCACCAACACTTGATCCTCCATTCCTAAAAGATTAACTTTTTGAAATCTACAAAAGAAAATGATTGAGGCATTCAGCAATAGGCTGAAAGTTCAAGTGCAATTACTTCCCGCAGTTTAAAATATAGGCGTCGACAAATAAAAATTGAAAACGAAGATGAATGAGAACAAATTGTCCTGTAATTAACGACATCGTTAAGTTGAGCAAAAAAAGCGCCTACAAGCAATTGGAAATCAAAATAAAAATGACAAAATCTAGTTTCACAGCTTTTACGTTATCAACAAAAATATGAAACATAAGCAATCTATGGCCTTCTACAAAGTTATCAAACCAATATATCTCTTATCAAGTATAAAATAAATTGTACCATCAAGATTCAAGCGTGAAAGTTAGCAATAAAATTAATAATCATAAGTGCACACGAGTGCTTAGATTTGGCTCGTGTGTGTGTGTGTGTGTGTATGATTGATATGTGAAGCATAATTCCTCGTGTTCCTGATAACTTCATTTATACAGTTCGAAAAGAATAATCTGCTGAGTGATTGCATATGATATGACCGCTTGTTACAACTGTCTCTAATGTTTTCAGAAACATGTTAAAAATAGCAGGAAAATACACAAAAACAAAAAACATGGGGAAAAGTTAAGATTTTGGAGAAAAGCACAAAAATGAAGCTATCCTGTTTTCTTTTGTGCATTTTCCTTTTTTCAGAAAAAAAATGTTTCTTAATATATATTAATTTCTCTGATGTTCCTTTTAATATTTTAGACAACTTTTTTATAATTTTGATAACTTTTTCTTAAGAAAATTAGGTGTAAGGTCAAATTTTCTTAATTTTTTGTTATTTTTTATTTTATGTTTTTAAAGTTTTGAATTCCCAAAATTTTCTTTAGACTTTCTCTGAGAAAAAAAAACTATCTGTTTAATACCCAATAAAAACCTTGCTGATAAAAAAAAAAGAATGATATCTACGACAATGATATGAACTAATTGAGTAAGGCTATATCTTTTTCCCTTTGAAATGGATCGCTTGTAGAATGAATGAAACTATAGAAATATCAATTAGAAGCCATAGCCACACCACACATAGATTTTATACATCTCTCTCTCTCTCTCTCTCTCTCTCTCTCTCTCTCTCTCTCTCTCTCTCTCTGTGTGTGTGTGTGTTGGTGGGGTGGGGAGGGGGGAGTGGGTGGTGGTGCTAACAAGACCAAGTGTTAGAAGATGCAATCCTAGTTGGCCTAACGTAATGTCCATGTCAAGTAAGGAGCTCAGGTATGGCCACAAGTTGGTGCTTCTCTAATAATTGGAGACCATGCATGGAACCACTTTTGTGAGTTTGGACTCTTTCCGGATCTCTCCTTCAATAAAGGCCATATGTTTCTTCTTGAATGTAGCGGTGCTATTTCCATTACCTTTGTCAGCAGGAGCCTCTTGATGATGATTCTAATTGTGAAGATTATCTTCAATAACAGAAACCTCTGAATTGATATCCCATTTTTCAGATGACAGTTCATGGTAACTAGTTGTGCTTTCAACTGTTATTACAATAAATGAGTGTTTGAATTGAGATTTACATTTTTCTTTTCTGTGTATACTTTATGTGCTTCACACTTGTGAGCGCTTTTTGATTTGTTATAAGCCTATACAGGTGAATTCAATGAGTTATTGCCAATGGCCACAACCACTATATACAAACACTGTACTGAAGACCTAGACAAAATGAGCATCTAAGAGAAAAGGACCACGGAAAGAGCCATAAGACTGGATTGCTTGAGAGCACTGAGCCTATAAAAAGACTTGAATCCGCCCATAAATCATGATGGAACTCTGGCAGAGTTTTCTCCTGTTGTATGAATTACCATCCCTGGATCACTTGTACTACTCCAACCACTTCTAATTCGTGAGAAGCCCTTGCTGGCTATCATGCTAAATCTGAACTAACCTCATGACAAGGAGGCCAATCTTATACAAGTTTAATCCTTTCGGTACCAAATTTTCCCCCTTTTGTCAACTGCAAAAAGCTTCAGTCTAACCTCACTGTAAACTCTATCATCCCACACTGTAGAACGCTACAAGAGATGTCTGCTTTGCCACCTACCTCACGTCCATTTAATGCTTGAAAGTTGGAAGTGATATAATAACCACAAATATTTCTGGCAGCCTCCAGGACATCTAACTTTTATGACGTTCATATGTTTGGCCAAAATCAATATACATTTTCGAGTTATATATATTTCATCATTTCTTTTGAGCCAACAAAATATACTTGGCAAATTTTTAGTTTTCAAGCTATGTGCAGTGACTGGAAAAATGCCTAGGTATTAAAATTTACTTTCTATTTATTGTGTTTACTTGGTTTATGTTTATCAATTCCTAGGGTATAACTAGTTAGAAAGATGAAGAAGCATCCTTGATATTGAGAAAAAAAAAAGTGGATAGGACTTTGACAATTTTAAACAGAATTGACCTATTCACAAGGTTGTTTAGTATCTTAGAAGGCTGATGAATGTGAAATATCAAACTCTGATTAGTAGGTTATTTTCAAAGGTAGGTGCTTTAGTTTCTAATGCAGCTCTTCGAGAAATTAATTGATAAATTTGGAAGTAAAGTATCACGTTTCTGGATTATGACTTCTTTATAGCATATAAGCTGCTAATACATTCACTTTTCCCTACAAGCAAGGTCATCACCAACTGTAGCTGCACCATCCACCCAAATGTCGCTTTTTTGAGGTTCAGCCCGTCAGTTAATGAGGACAACATTTCAGCTTTCCTTTTCTCTTTTTTCTTTTTTTTTTTTTGGTTCCATAGATTTTCCCCCTTATTACCATGCACGGTGAGCTGCATAAGACGGAAATATCATGTATTTGCTTGGAAAATGCTGCAATCAAGGTTGCTTGATTTGTACTGAAGCTTCACTTTCAATGAGCATATGCCTTTGGCTGATTTTTCCACCCTGTAATGTGCTGTCTCAAAAGTGCCAAAGAACTCTCTATGTACTGATGATCTTTCTAAGCTCTTAACCTCTCTTTTAGAATAGTACCGCACCGATTGGAGTGTTGTTAGTGGTGGACTTCAAGTTTGGACAGACTCATCATAAATTTAACCCAACTTCATTTCCCATTAACTAATGTTTATCACATATCCAGTTATTTGTATCTCTTCTATTCATTTGCACACTCAAGTTACTGATATCAGGACTTTTATTCCAAGCACAGATGATTGGAGATAGAAAGATGTATTGATGGAAGCTTCAATGAAGGGCTTGAAAAAGATGCCATAGGCAGAGAACCAAAGGATGCAAGCAACATTAACCACTGGACTCCGTTGTACAGCAGCAAGACTGCAAAAACATTCCAAACTTTGTGGCGAACGCTCACACAGAAATCGGGAGTACACGAGTTGCATGAAGCTTCTGAAAATGGATTTGCCCCAGTTCACAGGCAAAGACCCACTCAGTTAGGCCTTTTGGGCAGAGCATTCAAGTTTAGGGCATACCACAAGAGACAAGGGCAACACATGTCCAGTTTCTATATTTGCTTCACTACATGAAACCAAATACCGTCCAAGCTAATTTTTTTTCCTTTTGAGTAAGCTTATCCAATTGAGATCCTACTTGTGATGGAAACTTCAATGAAGAGCTTGAAATAATATTTCACTATTGGGGTCCCATTTTGTGTATTTTCTTTCCTAGATGCAATCAAATACAACGTGAAATATCTTCAAAACTAATTTTTCTTTTTCGGTAAGCTTATGGACCACTTGAGATCCTACTTCGGATTACTTTCCTGTGTAATCAATCTTTTGCCTGTGTTTTCAGGTTGAAAACTTTTGCAGATGGAGTGATGTATCTAGAAAATATAATAGGAGATGACATCTTTCATGACAATGAGCCATTTGCTTCAACAGTCTACAGAATTGTATATGAAATTTGCACCATATGCAGCATTAATTATGTCATTTCAAGAATCTCCTCCCTTCTATGTTGACTTGAAATGCTCCTGGGATGAGCAGAGAGACAGATACTAAGATGTAAGATGTTGGCTAATGTTCTCTAGGTGCCTCTTGTAATACAATAAGAAGTCATTTGTCAATTGAAGCAGACGTTCATTAAAGATATTCACGATTTTCTCCAAACCAGACATTATTACAGATATGATTTTCTCTAAAGCAGCAATTAGTATATCTTCTGATTATCATGTGTACTCCATACTTTCAATTTAATGCTTCAAAACTCGGAAAACGATTTTCATGCTTTCTAGCAATATATGTTGACAAGAGATTTCAAATTTTCAAGTTTTACAAGTGAAGGTGGTCAAGCATTTAATATGTTCATTCAGGAAATATATGCTTATTTTCATGTTTTGGCTTCAATTTTTGTTTCCGCACCATGATCCAGTTGGTCCTACATTTGCAACTTCGCTTCACTGTCCCGTCATTCTAGGCTTCTGCTGAACCATTTGTTTGACTTCTACTTGATCCAACCATGCTGAGGCCTGACATCATAAGATCTGGGCCGGACATCAGGGCTCTTCAGAGATCCTCATGTAATCTGGGCCATGTAAAAGTCGTGCTTTAGTTGGATCAAGATCCATTCGTGCTGCTTACTAAATTTGTTATAAGAAGTGGGATCAAAGCTGCTGAGCATGATTGGTCAAAGATAAACGACAGGTTTGAGCCCTTTTGCTGCACTTACGAGGAGATTGACAGGGGTTCGGAGATGGGAATGCCATTAGCGCTGAGGGTTTGATAACTCGAGACTCGGAACCTGCTATTCTTTAGGCTTTTCACACCAAGTGCATGTGCATGTGTGCGTACGCATAAGTCGAATTCGATCATCACCATAGCCATGTTCATACCATGTTTGGTTAACGGAACCAAAGCACCATTTTCTTTTGTCTTTCTTCTCATGTTTCAAAACATTGTGGATGCAACGAGTAACTCATCTTACCAAAGCAAAATTTTCTTAGCAGCAATTAACTAGTCCTTGTTTCCTGCCATTTGTATGGCTGTCTCCGGGTGTGGTTTCATGCTCGGTTAACTTTGAGTGCTGTATGCCAGGGGTCTCGGAACCTCGTGTTCGGACTTTTGGTTTCTTTCATTCTCGGTCCTTTTAAGTAACAATTTCCTAATCTTACTATATTGTACAATAAAAAACTTGCCGTCTCTCATGAACCTCCTTAGGTTGTCATCAGATTAACTAAGCACGAGACTGGCATTTGCTGGACTAACTGCACGTATCTGATCATCTGAACAAACTGATGCTGAAAGTTATGAAGATGTACATCTGCATCTGCATCTGCAACTTCAACGACTTAGCATTTTGGTCTAGTCTGTCTATCACCATTGATCGAGAAGCCTAGCAATGAAATGTGCCAGTAATCCAATGCAGATAAACATTCTGGGTTCCAAACGACATGGCATTCAAAGCAACTCTGTTTGGCAAGAACATAGGACTATCTTCAAGCATCAAGCAACCTAAAAATTGAGATATATAATGGAATCTAAAAATTGTCAATGCTTGATGTCTTATTTGGTGGTTGTTTCATAATTCCTACCCCATGTATGGACGTGTTTCTTTTTTCCCATATTTATCTAACTGTTTACTTTTGACTTTTTACCTTTTGGCATCCTTTACAACCACAATAAAAGCTGCAAATTTCTTCATTCAAACGACTACTTTTTGCACTTTCAGATACCATGTTTGGCTTTTAACTTTCATTTTTTTAAAAGTGATGAAAAGTTACCTCAGTCGCCCACTTGGAATTCATTGCTGACGACTATGATTGGTGAGATATGAAATATTCCATTATATTAATTGACATTGAAAACCATCTGCCATTATTTATCATACTTAAAGGAGATCACATGTGCTCGAGCTTGTGCGCCCACATGCACATATCCTATATGCATGCAAGTGTTCAGGCTTGTTGTTGAGAAACGTACACTTTGTCTTTGCACTGAATGACTTCTGCAATTTTCGTGGTCATTCATGTACGTGGTTTCTGTTCTCAACTTTAGCATTTTTGATAAATTTGGAGCTATTGGTATGCCAAAATTCAACCCATGTGAGCCCACTCCATTCCATGAAACTGCTCGTATACAGGACAGGAGCAATCTGCTACTTGTACAATTTCGACCAGTCCTGAGTCCGCATCGGGAACTATTTGATTGACAACTATACGTCAAGATACCAGGTCGATTGGTGTCTCTAGTAACAAAATCATGGCTAGATGCACCATGGACATCTTGGACTTGGTTGCGGCTCCTGGCGTTGGTCACACCTCCCCTGGACCTGTGGTTGATCACCTCAGGCCTCTCATTTGTCATTCGGGAAACTGTCACTAGCCTTGCTGAAATTCTTTCATCTGGAGTATAAACTCTTCCTCCAAATCTCCTAAATCAAATAATAGGTCATTGCTCAAGCCCCTTAACTGCTGCCGACTCAACGTTCTGGAGTTGTTTCAGATCCTTTTGTTTGGCCATGTGGAAGAAAGTAAATGGAAAATTACATCAATGCTCCCAGCAGGGTCCCCTACTGCTCACCCCTGTTGTTCATTAAAGAATGAACGACGATTTTATAATCAGTCCTTGGAATCTAGCTCCCATTTGGGTAGGTATTCATTAGCGTCGTGGGCCATCTACGATCATAGTCATTAAGTATAGGCTTTCTTGGTGTGACGAGTAATGCCAAACAAATGACAAAGGTGGCCCTTAAATTGTTCTATACTAGTTGGCCCAACATTTAACTTAAAACAGTAACGTAATTTTCTCCAAGTTACTGATGAACTCTGTTTTTTCCTTCCTACAACCGCAGCAAAAGTGAGGTCTACCAAAAAATTCCACAGAAGTCTTCTTTGGACAAATGTCATGTTCTTGGTTCTTGAGAACATAATATTTTGTGTAAAACTTTCGGTTATGGTTCAAGAGCTGTCTTTGAATCACGAAAGTGGAAAGGCAGATGGTTCCTGTCATGAACCGTAAGTTCCAGTCACTAAAACAGATTTGGCTTCGACGCCCTTATCCCTGTAGTGTCGATGCTTTGAGGAAGTTAAACGACGGGATTCCTTGTTCCGTCGACGATTGCAGAATAGCAGCGCCCACAGAAAACAACCCTTTCATGTGAACTGCAAATCCAGCCTTCCCAACATAGTAGTGTTCTTTCCCCATCTGCATTCAATTTACGGTAAAACCAAGAGGTTCTTCACAGATGGGGAGTAATAAACGCGATGATAAGATCTATCAACCAATGATGGCAGAATCGGTGCACATCGGCTTCTACTGGAAAGGGGCAGGGGCCCATAAAGAACTAACCGAATGACGGCTGACATTGCGAGTAGACATGTAATGGTCCTTTCCCTTGATCTTTTTAATTAAAAAAATGGTTTTTGAAAAGGCACTACGCACAGCAATTGAATACAACGGATGTAGGCGAATTCTCTCAGCTTTTTATGAAGCAATTCAGTTTCTGTCGCCTACAAGGATCACATTGCAATCAACAGAAACTATTTAAGATCAACTGCTTGAATCACTATCTTTTTGTAAAGCAGTTAACAGTACCAGGAGAGACAACTGTGCAATCAACAGAAAACATCTACGAGAAATTGCTTAATTCATTCGTTTTCTCCTTTCTTCGTAGCCATCCCCTGACGTCGATATGGATAACATCGCAATCGACAGAAAACATGAAATATCAACTCTTCGTATCACATCCTTGGCTCCCTGAATTATTGAAGAGAGAAACTCTAAAGAAAAAGATGATGAAGATGACGATGACGATGAAAGGCAAAAGAGATGTTCACAAATAAGGTTACTGGTTCATTACTTTTGGTGAATTCTCAATCATGTGTACACTATCAGGAAAAGGAGA
Organism: Nymphaea thermarum; assembly: GCA_011799765.1. Classification (NCBI taxonomy): domain Eukaryota; kingdom Viridiplantae; phylum Streptophyta; class Magnoliopsida; order Nymphaeales; family Nymphaeaceae; genus Nymphaea; species Nymphaea thermarum. The sequence goes on along the minus strand of JAANDH010000157.1, from coordinate 312,991 downwards.
ATTTTTCTTCCCAACAAACTTTGCGGCCTCATTTAGTGTTCAACGAGCCTATGCACACCCCTGAACTTCTAACTTCGCTGCATGTAGTAAATTCCCTGAACTACGTCACTCAAAGTGCATTTTCAAGACTGATGGGATGTGATATGCGTATTCCACTCAGAAAGAACGATGCTTTCAGCTGGGAGATGCCTTGGCCATGTGGAGCTTCTTCACCTGGTTTTGACTTCTTTGGAAAGGAACATGGCCATGAAATCTCCAGTTACAAGTTAGTTCCGCAGTAGAGAATCCACTACTGCAGAGAACTTTTCTAATAGATGCTATTATGCAAATTGGATGTTAATTACTTGGACTGGGTGGTTTTATATAAGGAGCGAGTGCGTAGTAGCTCTTCCCAACTTCTGACTGATGAGAAGATAGTTTTAGCTATACGGTACCTTGAGAATCAGATACTTTGGCTTTGGGACTTTGAAAAGCAGCATCAATACTGCAGCAGTTTCACGACCATAAGGCAATGTAGTGTTGTTTTAGTCTTTTGTCTATTTCCTTTGCCGTCAAACCATACCGCGTTACAGTTTCTGCAATTCTTTCAGATATTGTGTTCTGCACGTCGAGACTTTCACATCTGGTTAGGTAGACTGGAAATGGAGGTTCAAGTTGCAGGACATGCTCAGAGTATGATGCAGGAGACTTGCATTCTTGGCCACGAGATCTTCTCGATTAAAGGTCCGGAAATATAAATCACATTTAAGAACTGGCGACATGGCAGTTAAGACGTCATGGCTTCATCTCCATCCAACCCTACTGGTAGTTTTCCTTTGTTAATATCAAGAATAACTCTGCCCATCTGGTAGCCAGAGTACTGGCCTCGGGGTTTTCCTCCCGATGCAATTAACAACGGCAGACCTAGAAAATGAAAATTTGAGAACGGCCATTGATATTATTTCTTTACGGACTTTAAGGAGGATTTGTTCATACTCTTACACATCTTTCTTGGCTTAAATTGGTAAGCGCCAGCCTAACTCCAGTTTGCCTATCAAAATTTTCTCCCTTGAAAGGAAAAGACGGAAAGAGCTGAGGTTGTAAGTTTTTTTTTTTTTAAAAAAAAGAAGAAGAAAAAACCCAACAATATTAGCTAGCAGGTATCCAAGCCTAAACTTTATATTTCTCGGACAATATTAGCTAGCACATGCAGGGAAACCATTTCCTTGTTTCTTTTTTCCTTCGTTGCTACTATTGGCCATATGGGCAACAAGGATTCATCGTTTTCGCTCAAGCTCATGGACGGCACTCACATTATTTTAGGGTTCTGCTGTTCTACCACCCGACATCACTGCTCTGACCCCTTTATGGAGGGCAGCAATGGACACCCAATTGCCTTCCCTGCCAAGAGATTCTCAACCCTGGCAAAAATAGAACTTATACCCGAATGATCAATTTAAATGTGAAGTGGAGATAGAAGGAAGCCAATCATCAAATAGGCAAAGGTGTTTTTAAGTCTGCTTTGCTTTCTCCCCCCCCCCCCCCCCTTCTCTCACATGGCCACCTTGGTGTTTACCTACAGTACTTATGGTCACTGTCCTATCAGTCTGTAACTGCTTGAGGGTGCCAATAAGGGAAATCAAGAGAAGGGGGAAACGCCATGAATCCAGAAAGCTTGGGACCATGTGGGCGACACCTTGGATCTAAGATGTACTTCAGCTTGTGCTCTGGAGCAAGGGCTTTGAAGAAAGTGATGAGTGGTGGTTTAGAGAAAAAGCATAAAGGCGAGAGACATTTCACGACCAACCCATTTAAATGCTTTGCCGTGTATTTAAGCCCTCAAGTGTACTTGTTGATGATGACAATGACGTTGATGAGATCTTGAAACAATTACTGCCCAAATTAAATATCATTGCCTTTCTTTTTCCCCTTCCGCTGCCCAATAGGTTGCAGATCTTACGATTATAAATGGCCATGTGATCAATAAGCCCAAGTCGAGTGGATGGACATGGTTTAAAAGCTGGATCAACTTTTTGCTGCATCTCATTCATCGAAGTATTGGCTTCGACTCCACAAGATGCCCAAACCATGAGACATCAAATCAGCCGGTGGTGAGAGGCTAACCACATGTAGAACCAGTCCTTTTCCTGTTTCATTTTCAACAGTGAACTTGTGGGCCACCGCCATGGGCAGTGAGTAATTGAATGGAAGTTGAAGTTGGAAAACTTTGCACCAATAAACAAATGAACAGAAAAAAAAGAAAACTTAGGTCCACACACCTAGTGCCAGCACCCTGCCCTTTGGACAGTGACATCTCAATTGTCCCTGCTAACTCAATTTCTAGGCCCATCTTTTCCACACTGATTTCTCATGGACCTAATTGAAGGGCACAAGTCCCATCCCCCTCCTTGATCCATTGAAAAAAGCGATCTTGAAGCTTTTCCCCTTGCCTGTTTTTCAATGATTCTGACCCCTGCAACAAGATAATTGCCTAGGTTACTGAATGTGCTCCTGACAAAGTGCTGCAGATCAGATGCTCTGTAAGATTGATGACTTGAGCCTCCACCCAAAAAAAGTTGAAGCCTGCCAACACATAGTATCATGACAGCCAAAAAGAAAAATAATAAAAGTTGGAGAATTATCATCGCCATTTGCACCCATATTAAGGATAAAGTACAGGTTTCTGACTGCCCCTTTTCCTTGTCTTTTCATATCACAGGAGTAGGAAGGGAAACGGCCAGGACTGAGGTCGGATCTGGGTAATCGCCGAGTCTAAACTAATCGGATTTGGAGTCAGACAAAATCGACGAAAACAGGATTTAGATCCCACAATTTGGAAACATAACTTCTATGCATGATGCAGAGATTCAGGTATAAAACTCATGAGTCCTACGCAACTCCCAACTATTTTTAGAGCTCAATAAACATGTTGGTATGCATGTGGACAAGTCAAGCTTGAAAAGCACCGAGGACCATTAATCTAGATGTATATATATACATCAGCCTGTTGACTAGGTGGAGCTAGCTGTGAATGGGGGCCTAGATCAAATGCCAGCTTGTGTAAGAATTGTAAAATATTTTCCAATTTAAGATGGATAAAAGGCTGAGGTGAAGACACTATATCGGTTGAGCTGGTGAGATCGACATTAAATGAGAGAGAGAGAGAGATTGTCAGTGACTTCACACATGCTATTCTTGACAAGCAAACGGCACCTAAACTTGGGCAGACGTACTGGTTGAGTTTGGCTCTCACTGGCCACACATTTTTAATTTGAATATGCTATTGTATGCACATCCCTTTCCTCAAAGGACCTAATCTATGAGGTTGCTGAGATGAACAGTCGGATGAAAAATTTGTAACAAGAACCAAAATCTAGGATAAAAATGACCCGTTCCCTCTCCCCTGTCTTCCTTTCGAGGATACGTAAGATACGTCGATCTTCTTCTCTAGCAAGCAAAAGATTATGGAAGATCTGGAATTCCCAAACACTGTGCAAGGAAAATCTCTTCCTCGCGTCAGATATTTCATGCAGCAGAACTGTATTCCACTCGTTGGCAAGAAAAAGTTTCAAAGGAAAGAAACATAAAAACCACATCCAAAAGGAGTAGGCGCACTTGATCAGCTGGGTTTGAGTGGAGACCTTGAAGTCGATGGAAGTGGGTGCGAGCCAGCCAAGTGAAGCTGTGATCGAGGTTTCATGCATACCTGGTCTGTTGTTGGTGCTGTTAAAGACTTACAGCAGAAGGAGGCGGAGAGTAGTTTCACATAGAAAGAGGGTCGCAATCAATGTGTCACGTCTCGATCCGCAATAGAAGGGGCCTTCTAAACCACGCCTATTGCACCCAGCGATTCGCTGACATCAACTCGAATCTCATCTCTCTTCATCCCTTCTCAAACTCCTCCCCTTTTCATTTCTTTGAATCCTCTGGTGTAATGGTTTAGCATAACTGATCGGACCAGTGCTAGGTCCTGACTGACTTCAAGTAGATGCGTTCCTTCCTTATAAAAATTTGCCTCAAAAAAGAACCTCCCCATTAGAAACAACACTTCTAACCAAGGCTTAATATAACCGAGCAAGATTTATCGACAACATCCAGGATCTCAAGACCCACAAATTGGCCCCCGTGTTTCAATTATTCAAAACAGGCATTACACTGAAAAAAGAAAAAAGCAAAATTTTCTCCAAATCATTGTAATGATTTAGCCTATTTGCTTGAGGGGTTGCCTTTTCTTTTTTCCTAAAAATGGTCGGCGTCAACGGAAGCTGCTGAGCTTTTTAGACTTTTCCACGCTGCGGGGCTCAAGTGGTTATGACTTATGATACCTTATTGTACCGACACAGTTTTTATTTTGTTTTTTTTTTTCACCTTTTAGTTAGTTTAAACTAGCTTGAATCTAAATAGAGAAAATAAGAAGCCGATGTGGGTCAATGCCCATCAACCGATACGACTCCAATGCCAGTATTGACAACAACTGCTTCAAGGCATTGAATTTTTGGACACTGTTTGTGTTTGAGTCGAGAGAATCAGGAGCCTTGAGGCGATCGAGATCGATCCTTCAAAATAAAGTGGCGACCAGACAAAAACGTTAAATGGAGAAATAATTCCAGTCGGGGCAATAGACTTAGACTCCACTGTGGCCCCCGCCCACGTAAAGCGTACCGTGGCGTGGCCAATGTTAACGTTAAAGGTCGACTTCCAATATCATATACGAACAATTTGCATAAGACAATTTCATGCTCAGAAGCTCCGTTAATTCGAGCTCTTGCTCAGTACTTCATTTGATTTTTCAAACTTATGTTTTTTGTTGGGCACTTTTGTTTTCATTCATTCAGGTCCGCGTTCGTAGGGTTTAGTTCCAACTCTGAGGCCGTGTTCATCAACGGAAATGCTATTTGCTGTTGGTTTTTATTACTGATCAAACGGAATTAAGTTCGTTGCATTTACTTGGAGAGTTTGCTCTGGTCAATCTAGTAGCATAGATTCAATTTCAAGACCAGTTTTCGGTTCATGTTAATCTTGAGCCAAGATATACGGTAAATAGCAAATGATGCTTTATAAGTTCGGGCTTGAGCACATGAATTGTGGATAGTCTTGCACCTCCAAAAAAAAAAAAAGAGCCCAATGTAGGGGCAAAAATGGAAAGTAAGAATGACCGAAGTACTCTCTTTTTTTTTCTTTGTGAAAATGACCAAATACTCCTTACACAAGCGCAACACCAGGCAGGCTCCGGAAGCTCTCATGTTTTTAAATCTTCAATTTCCAAAACCAAGAGGCAGTTTCACATAATAAACCATTAACATGAAGGGCTTTTCAAAAAAACTCGCAAACAGCAGCCAGCCCACCTCTAGGGTGATTTATGAAAGGCTGTTCAACTTTTTTAGAATTAACATTTAAAGGCTGGTTAGCAAAATAATTCTCAACAGAATATGTTATAAGTAGCATCGAAATGTATGAAAGTACCTTTTCACAAAAGTGTACCTCAACTACTGTAAGCAACTTTAGCCTTTTTGCTAAATAATTTCAATGCGAATTCTGGCCCTTTTAGCCTCCAGTCGAAATCGATTAATTGCTTGCCTACAGCTTAAACGATCGTTGTCATCACAGCAAGAAACACAGTCCAATCTGACAAATTGATTGATGAACATGAACAAAACTCATCCTCATCCGCTTCCTTCTGTCCAACAGACAACAGCCTTGAAATTGTCAGTTGATTCTTACTGCCATTGATCTTTGGAGCTGCACCAGTGTTTAACTTCACTTGAATCTCACAGGCATTTGGTTTGGTTTGGTTCTGTTTGCACCAAACTTGTTGGTGTCAGCTGCAAGCACCGCCTTGAGCTTCATTCAATGGAATACTAATATGGTCCAAGCAAGGTATCGGCGGTTGAAAAAATGGCAGCAGCAGAAGCAGCTGAAACCATGGTTTTGGTGATAAATTTATGATAGAAATGTGTAGAATAACAAGTGGAGAAACAGGATACGCCAAGTTTGAGGTGGGCGATAGAAGATTGCTATCTATCATGACGAGAACATCGCAAAAAAAGCTTCGGACAGAGTAGAGAAAAATTCGTAGACGACTGCGAACAAATGAATGACCTGGGGTAAGAATGCAGAAAGCATCTCAAAAAAAAAAAAAGAGAGAGAATGCACAGCAGAAATAGAACATACAGGAAAACAAATAAAAAACTACGAAAACCCCAAGAGCAAAAGCGAATGGACATGGCTTTTTTGCTTTTTCCTTTTGAGAGACGTGGCGAAGCAAGAAGAAAAACAGATTGAATGTAAGGGGGGGGGGGGGAGTTGAACATTTAACCAAGTAGTCAGGGAAACAAACACAAAAATTTTTGAGAGCGAGAAAAGGCAAAGCAAAGCAAAAGTCACAAAGAAAGAGAAACAGAGGAGCGACTATCTGCTTCTTCCGTGTTAGCTCTTCCTCTTCCTAAGAAACCGAGAGATACAAAGCAAGGAAGATCTAGCTCTCCTCCTCCTCCTCCTTTTTCCCTGCCACTTTAAATTTCCTTTTTGACGCCCACTTTGTTTTTTTCTTCTTTTTTGTTTTTTCTGGTAAAGAGAGAAATGTGTAGAAAGGGATAAGCTTGTCAATCTAATAGGCTAAAGGGAGTGAATTTGTGAAAAGTCAAAAGTTGAGGGGTCTTTCGTAAATCGCCTTAAAGTTTATTATCTATTTGTAATTCCAAAAGCTAAGCACAGATAGAGAGGGAGAGAGAGAATTCATTTGGAATGAATTTGGCTGCATTTCATTTAGCAGCCTCTCCAGAGCAAGTCTACCGCTTAACCACTCAAATCAGATTTGTAACCCGTTGCTGAAGCCCATGTAAGGTTTATTTAAAGAGAGCCGTGAGTGGCGATATAATAGTAATACGGAGAGTGAGAGGGAGAGAGAGAGAGAGAGAGGGGTGCTAGATGTGTTTGTAAATACTTTCGTTTTGATGCTTTTCTTTCTTTACTAGTTTCCACTCGGCATCTTCTTCTTCTACAAGAAGGCAGATCTGAGAATGATCTCCTCTGCTCCAAGAGCAAGAAGATTGTTAATGGTGAGTAGCTTCTTGAGTCAATGATCTTTCCTCTTTCTCCTCTCCCCGTGATGGGTACTGAAGGAGAAGAGGCAGGAGACAAGAAGCAGGATGGAGAAGCCATCAGGAAGTCCTTGAACCTTCCCAAGGATTTCTGCAATTTTCGGCTCTGGCTGTTCTCTTAAGGTGCTCTCTACATGGCCTTCCAACACTAGAAGTAATCTCCCTCTCACCACCCGGCAACCTAGAAAGAGAAAAAGGCACTCCTGGTTGCACTCCTCCTCTCTCTCTCTCTCTCTCTCTCTTTCTGCTACGTACATACAGATACCTATATATTTGTCAACAGCCATGAAAAGGATGGAAAACTCGGACTCTTTGGGGGGCCTGCTTCCTATCTGTCCAACTTCAGGTTGGTAAATTTTTCCTTGTTTAATTCATTCCCGGCCTACTCTTTTCATCTTCTATACAACATCTTCGAGCTATTGGGATAGTGATTTATGTGATTATTCATATGGGTTGTTCTGTTTTTCTGTTCTGGTGGGGATGGAATGATCCTTCTTGTAGAAGAGAAGAATGGAGGAGGTGGAAGTAGCTACAGCAGGAGCTTCCAGAGTATCTTGGATGGTTTCGACGAGGATGATTGTAGTGAGGAAGGGGGTCGGATTCAGGAGAAGAAGAGACGCCTGACAGTGGATCAGGTGAAGGCCTTGGAGAAGAACTTCGAGTTGGAGAACAAGCTCGAACCTGAGAGGAAAGTGAAGCTTGCTCAGGAGTTAGGCCTACAACCCAGGCAGGTTGCAGTGTGGTTCCAGAACAGGAGAGCCCGTTGGAAAACGAAGCAATTAGAGAGAGACTACAGCACACTCAAAGCAGACTATGAGACTCTCAAGGCCAGCTACTTGTCCCTTCAGAAGGAAAAGGAATCTCTCGTGCAGGAGGTAAACGACCAGCACCGTGCAGAAATGAACACCGAGTCTTTAGTTTGATTGAGATCAACATGAATTTGAGCTTAGGGTTGTGGACAGAACCCTGAAGTCGAATAGCTATAAAGGAAGCAAGCTTCTCTTTGAGCTGGGACAAGTAAAATAGTTTTGATTTATACATGAAAACTCTCTCATAAGCAGAGAAAGCGGAGAACTAAGTTCTCCTTTTTATCGGGATCACCATTAGAAACTTTAATTTTGCAAGACAATTGATAAACTCTAGTCTCGAAAAGACCAAAACACGAGGAAATTGTTTCCTTGGGATCATTAAGAAATTCATATTTGTAGCCAGACTCTGGAACCCCAACTTGTCAAACCCCTAAGAGTAGAACAGACATGGCCTCCTTTTTCTTTCTTCTTGGGATCGCTCATACCTGATTTTCCAAGCAATCTTTAAGACCCCAAGTCCATAAATATACAGAACTTAGCATTTAGCAAGAAACCAACTTATCCGTTTCTTGGTTTCACCAGCGTCAGCATTAATTTTCTCATCTTTTGTGGCTTATGCCTTGTTTGCTGACCAACTCAGGTGAGAGAGCTAAAAGAAAAACTAGAGGAGACGGGCATCGTCACGAGGGACTCAGAAAGCCAGCAAGAGGAAATTGAAATGATCGGTGAGGCGGAGGTCAGAGCATCAGAACAGAGCAACCATAAAAACAGCAACATTATGCTGGTAAATGAATCTGCAGAGAGGAGCAACTCCATCGATCAGAAGCCCAGCATCGTTACTAGTCCTCCTAATGCTGCCATCTTCAACGATGTCAAGGATGGCTCAGATGATAGCGACTCCAGCGCGATACTAAACGATGATAATAGTCCTCACAGGCCCATCGTCGCAGCAGAGCTCTTCCCTCAGCAGTTCATCAACCAGCCATCGAAATTCAACTTCTCTGTGGCTCCCTCGCCATCATCGCAATCACCATCCTCTTCTTCCTTGTCCTCCCACAAAACCTTCCATCAGTTCCTCAGGATGGAAGAGCACAACTTTCTGAACTCCGAGGAGTCCTGCAACTTCTTCAATTACGAGCAGCCCCCAACTATGCCCTGGTACTACGACCAATGGACGTGAAAGGGTAGGACGGGAAACAAACAAACTTGGGAAAAGGAATTCTCCGAATCAGGATCGGTGCAGAAAGGAAGCAAACAGGGGGAAGCGGTTTTTGTAAAATTTGGCTTTTTATGTGTTTACCTTTCCTTGTCTACCAGCTCGCTGATGTACAAAATTTTCCGAAGGGAAAAAGGGAGAAGGATTGTGAATAAAGAAAGGAGGCGGATCAGTGCCGGGAAAATAAGAATCAGGATCCTCCGACAGCCATTTCCTTGTTTGGCTGCCTCTTTCTCTAAATCTTTGTGGTAGCCGGTAGGTGATGCGAGTTGACCGCTTTCCTTTCACCTGGTTCACTCTTTCTTCCTTCAAAATTTTCCTGACCATGATTGCGTTTCCTTTCCTTTGTGGGATTTCTCCCGTGCATTTGGGGTTTTACTGTCTGGTACGCTGATGGCATTTTGCCGGTGGTTGATGATTACCTCATTATCAAATCCACACCCATTATAGTGGTGTTCATATTATAATGAATGTAGATATTATTGGGAGGTGGGAAGGGGGGAGTGCTGAAAAAAGAGATTGCATGGGGATCTCTGAATTTTTCTCAGAAGCCATTTCTAGGTACTTTTGTTTTGTTTAATCTGGGGATGATATCACATGTCAACTTTGGGATGTTAAAAAAAAAGGGTGCACAGTAACATGAGACACGGGGTGATGGAAGCATCTGACGGTGGCAAACAGTAGAATACATAGTGGGGAGAAGGATTTTCAAAAAAGTTACTGAGATGCCCTTTCCAGTACTTACTGCTCCCCCTGTTCCCTGATAAAACGGGATAACAGGGTGATGTAACAAAGAGTCTGAGTCTGTCGCTCTTACATGCCCAGGGTGAAAAAATAAAAAAGGCTTCCCGAGATGCTCGCTCAGTACACATCCTTACCCATATCATGGAGTTTGTGACTTTGTACTCTTGCCATCGGTTAAAGCTTTGGATGGTCTGCAAACACAGCTGAATCCTGTATTTTACAGTGATGGAAACACTATTGCACCAAAGAAATGAGGCCTGATTGTTTACCCCTGGATGCTATGCATACCAGTGTTTAGGCACAATCATGGACAGCGTATATCTCCCCAGTATGGAAAAAACAGATGCCACCATAAGTAGAAATTAGGCATGATTTTATTTTGTTCTGCTAACTACCCAACATATTTGTGATCTGTGTCAAAGGAAGAGAGAGACGCACCAAGATTACCAAACAAACTCGGCTAGGGACAGTCGGAAGAGAAATGGACCGCCGCCAGCAGGCAGCAGGCAACAAGATCAACACTGTGAGGGAGAATGGAAGAAGATGTTTGAACTAAAGGGAGTGTTTTCCTATTGGAGAAAATGGCTTGGCCCAAACTGGTCGAAAGATCATTTTGACCAGAAAAGCAGGGGAAGGACGAAAAATCAAGAGCCACCATGGCTCTTTTTTGTTTCAGGCGTTCGAAGGTGAAGTCGGTACTGTTATGTGCATAAATTGGTCCATGCCTTCTCCATTTTTTGGAAAAAGAAGAGAAGGAAGAGAGAGAAGGAGAGGGAGAGAGGGGTTCAGAAGTCGAGAAGGAGGCGACCCACTGACTAGACTAAACTATTCTCTTTACTCCTTGACAAGAACATCAATCTCAAAAGTCGTGCCTATGATTGGGAAACGTTCCATTTTCCTCACTTCCTCCACCTTTCCCTCCTTCTCTCGATCAAAATCTTCCTCCCTAACTTTTCAAGCACGAATAGGAGGAGCAGAGAAGGAATCGTCTCTTTTGTTACCCACTTACCCCACCTTTTCTGATAGATGGTTCTCTCTCTCTCTCTCTCTCTCTCTTCCTGCTAAACCCTGTTTAGCAGTAATTATGCTCTGCAGGTCAGGAGAGAAGCTTTCCGTTTCCCGGCCTCTGATCATCTACACTCCGACACACGCTTGGCGCTGCCTGAGAGAGCCAAGTGGGGAGAGTCGTTTTCCACATGACGAAGCTCTATCTGTGTACGGGGGGCTGGCTGGAAGACGAAAAGAGGTGGGCTGCTTGCAGGTCGCGCACATGGGGTTATAGAGAGAGAGAGAAAGTGAGAGAGGAAAGGGGTGGCACGCTAGCCAAAGCTTTTTTTTATTTTAGTGTTTGTGGGTGTGTGGGAAAGGAGATTCCCATCATTTGCTTTTTCTTCTTTTTTAGTAGGGACTCCTTGGGCGTGGCCCCCATTCTCTTTTTGTCCCTTGTTAGGTCTGAGAGGCGAAGCAAAAGAGGCTCTGCAACTGCTAAAAATAACACTCTGGGGCGATGGATATTCAATTATTCATAGATTTCCCTAATAAAGAACTAACTCTGCAGCCCCAACCTTTCCTTTCTTTCTTGCAAAAACTTTACATGATAAAAGTGTGGCTCCTCACCTCTACTCAGCTATTATCTGTAGGGTGGCATGCTTCGACTTTGGAACATTTCTAATAGATAACACAGGCCTCACCCCCTCCAGTCTAGCGACGCTCGTCTCCACCGTCGTCGCATCCATATCGCCCAAGAAAGTAAGATGTTATGTTTGCATATGAGACCTAGAGAGGCGGTATTCTTTCCTGATTTAGGTGGCATCAAAGATGGCGTTTCGTCTACTTTGCCATGCCATGGATCTTGACAATCATGTCCGGTCCCATCGCTTACCATGTGGAGAGAGAGGGATATCGAAGGATATTGCATTCTACCTTGGTCTTGATCATGCCATGTATGTGACCAAGCACCATTAAAATTTTAACATATTAATTAACTTTGAACTTGCAAATCATGCTTTAGAAGGTAGTTTTTCAAAAATAAATACCATCTACATTTGACCCATTAAATTTTGATGACAATTGAACAATTCTTAGATACTCGATAAGAAGCACTTTTTTTGGGCTTTGTATCAAGTTCATGTACGTCGGCTCCCTTGTTGTTAGCAATGGCAAGCATCTCCTCCCTAGACAGGACGTTGAATTTGAAGACATTCAAGTTGAAGAAAGTTCATTTCTTTTTTTCAGTAGCGGCAAAAACCTGCTCCACTGGCCAAAATTTTAATATACACAAGTAAATAATCATTTGTACCCCTTTCTTTCCCCTCCCCTCCCCTCCCCGCTTAAATTTATGTCTCCGCCACTGGTGCCCACCCGTATCCGAGGGGTCTCTCTAACTCGAAGGCCGGGCGCCCGTAATAAGAGACATTTGACCAGCGCGACGAACCACTGGAAGAAGGCCCCGGTTCTATTCCGAACCGAACCGGAGCATTGGTGGGGCCTGCCCGGGCTGGGGGCAATTACGTCATTAACCCGACGGGGCAGGGGAGAGTCTCGCGTGGGGCCCACGTGGAAGGCCGGATTGGAAAGAAAGCGACTCGACGGTGGGAGTACGGGCGTGAGTGACGTCACAGCCGCTTTCATCCACGTCAGGTCGGGTGGGACGTCAACGTCGACGGACGCGCCGTTTACTCCAAAGGAAGGCGCCGCTTGACGTCCGTTTGTCCAGCACGTGGCAACCTGCTAACGAGGGAGGGAGTGGCGTTCTGGTAAATCTCTTCACTTTCTAGGGCGAAGCCGCTGGTTCTAAGAGTGCTTGAAGAGGCCTGTGGGGGTGGGGGGACCGCCGGGCATGTGGGGCCCCCTGACAGAAGGACCGACGGGATTCCGGGGGTCGGAGTAGTTTTTTTTTTTTTTTCTTCGATTTGTTTTTCTTTGCTTTTAGGCGGTGGGGCCCGGGAGAGTCACATGGGAAGCGATGCCGGTGGAGGGCGGGGCCCGCAGGACACGCTGGCGGGCTCTTGGATCCACTCGTCTCTTCGGCCATTGGTGTAAAGTCAGGGCCTCCTGTCCCCCGACTGCGACGCACGGGACCCACCTGTTCTCGTAGTCGTAACCCAACCCCACAAGCGCTCCTTCCTTTTTTGTAACCAGCTACTCGTACTTCTTACTTAATTCCAAGTGCGTCCCAACGACTTGAAACGTTTCCATCAGGTGGCCGCCGTGTACCTGATAATATATAAACTAAGTAAACACAAAACTTACTTAGATTGATACGTCAACCGCTCAGTTAATTGCGTTTATAATTTATAGAGTGCACCACACCCCAATTACTTTGTTTTCTCACAACTTATATTCAAGTTTAAAATGATTTTGATAGAGTTTTATATTCAAAACAGGTTAGGCGATCAGAAAAACAAAATCCGATTGAGGGGAGAACACACCCCTCAACCTGTTGGGTCGAGCAGGCTTTACGTCTCCTTGGCTGGATGACAGTGCAATACCTGAAGCGTCCGATCATTCTAAACAGAAGACCAAGAACCCATTGCGCATGTAAACGTAAATTTAACTTCACCGGCCTCTACATTTCTAATGAGAGAGAAAAAGAGATGCGAAATCAACTCTAGGCTGCTCCATGGATAAACAAAACCGCCTGAGTTAACAAGTTTACCATCATTATATAGAAAATAGCCTGGGGTTCCTTGCTTCCGGGCACCCAAGTTGCATTAACACTTGGCTGCAAACTCTAAGCACGTCAATTTGGTACCGTGCATGCATGCTGATCATGCCCGTAAGAATCAATCTCAGCGCGTATCACCATGACTACTTATGCACTATCCAACTTAGTCGACTCCTCGACTTTCTGTACATGAAAAGGCTGGAAATCGATTTGCATAAGGAGATCAAAAGAACAAATAAAAAAAATGATTTCACATGGTTCTGTCCACGTTAACTAAAGTGTGGATCCTGCAGTCACATAAAATTTTCAAAAAGATTGGTCGCAGTTCAAACTATAGAAGAAAAATAGTCTCACCAATTTGGAAAATGCCTTTTCTCTTTGCTTTCTTTCTCTCTCTCTCTCTCTTTCCTCCACTTGAAGCCAAAAGGCTGCAGACAATGGGCCCCATCCACGTCACCAACTTTGACTCGTGGTGCTCAAATCCCAAGGTTCGCAGGTTGGCTACGTCACTCAAAGGGGAAAAAAAAATCTCGTGGAATAATTTTTTAATGGAAAATACTATTTTATGAATTCATTGTTCAACTTTTTGTTGGTTTAGGAAAGGATGGGACTTCTTTATTGGCCAAGACTGATGGCGAAAGATTCGAAGAGAAGAAGACGAATCTGAATGGCGAATCGCTGCATGAAGTTCCGGAGAGATCACTTTTTTCCTTTTAATTGTTTGGAAAATTTCGCCATTCTTTCTTCAGCTTTTCTTCTTCACTTTTTCTCTATTTGGCTTTGTTTGTTGTGTGCCCTGATGGTGCGTGGAAAGAGGAGGGCTCAAGGTTTATTTGATTGTTCTTAAATATTTCTTCATCTCCATTTACTGATTCAAAATCTGCGTTTCTCACGATCTGACGATCATAACCACAAATCCCCTTCTTAAGCTCGGTGAGAAAGAAAAACTTGAAACAGTTTCAAGTTCTTTGCTATTCATGAGGACATCCAAAGTAATTCACTACTGAACTTTCAAAATTGTGTCACATATAGGTAAAACAGTATCGCAGAAGTTACAAGATCAGGAAGAACATGCAGAAGAATTACCCTACTTGATATTTTACAATCGAACTAGAAATCTTCCCAACTTCAAGAATATTGGGGAAAAAACCTCGAATGTGTAGATTTTGCCAATATTTGTTAGTTTGCAGGATGTGACATCATAAGCAGAGACGTTGGCGGCAAGAAATTAATGGTCGTGGTTGCGATTAAAGTAGATTATCTGGAGATGCAAGGCAAAAGGTTAGGCAGGGGATAAATCACGAATAGTAAGAACTGGAGAATATGACTTCATGTCGGTATCGGAAAGGAAGTTTATCCTTCTAGAATTTAACTTTGATACAAGTTGCTCCCGTGGTGAAACGAGTTAGATGCTTTGGAACACGTCTTGTATTAAAAAATCTATGAGCTGAAAATTGGTGTCAGCCTCATTACTATTTAAATGCTTTCTGTCATTGTCCGTCTTTTTCAAAAATTTTGGTTATTGATAGAGTGAACAGATCAGCCATTTCATGAGATCCCTTTGTTCATTCAGTGCGACGCATATCGTGATATCTCCATGCGTCTTGAGCACTGAACTGACAGAAATACTTGCGAAAGAAGTTGGCAGAAGGATGATATGATATGATATCTATCCATGTGCAGTAAGCCTCCCCAGTCGAAACACTTCGTTCCTTTTTCCACCACTTCTGTTTAACTATTAACAAACAAGTAGTACCCCTAGGAGCAAGTAAGGAACAGCCCCCTTGATTATTGGCATGAATTGCAGTCACAGTTTTATCAGTTTTTTTTTACCTTTTCTTTTAAAAGAAAAACTATCGCGGATATGAATTTTGAGTTACCAAGAATTAGACGTTCTATCTCAATAAAAGGAAACAGACATCGTCGTTATGGTGTCATGCTTGGAAGAAGTTAAGATCCATCTGCATTCACATAAACACGTGTGTGTCTAAGAGATTCTGACTTCTGCCAGACCTTATAATTCTGAAAACTGAGTTTATTGTTCTTTTCGTCGTAAAAGTTCAATAAGAAATAAGACAGAGAATGATACCAAGAATTTAGTGGTCAAGATCTAGTTTAAACGTGTATGTGTGTAAAATATAAGGTAGTTTTGGATAAAAACTTGCGCTTTCAAACTGTCATCTTCACATAAATCCAGGCCTCAAATGCTTTATGTAGTCGTAGGTGTGCGTTTTGACATGTACTTACTAGGTTGATTGTTTTAACTGGCGTCATGATCACCTGAGAAAATTAAGTTGGTCTTATTTAGTGAAAACTGTTCGTGAATACTAAATTGATTAAAAAACGGGCCGTCACGTAACTCTAAACCTTAATACATGAAAGTAACAAATAAAACCTGTTGAACATGGTCTAATTGTGAATCTTCTTCCTCTTTAATGTTAAGAATGTACTACCAAGAGTACGACCAGCATAACTTATGGTTTTAGTGTGCGTGTACGAGGGAAAGGAGTTATAGTATGTAGGATAGGGATTCCTAGACTCTATTGTGCAGGCAGGGATGCGTGTGTTCTATAGCTTGTAAACATCAAGACAGAGGGAGACTGTGCGCTGGCCCTTTTCGGTTGGTTCTTCAGTGGTTGGCGCAGAAGAAAGAAGCGCCTTCTCGAGGATGTGGTGAAAAAAAAAATAAAAATAAAAAAAATAGATCGCAATCCAAAACCCCGGTTGAAGGTGATGCTTGGATAGCTTCGTTGAGAGTTCACATCAAGACGCATGCGTTCCTGCGGAGAGTGCAGGGCGACCGCGAGAGAGAGATTAAAGAATCGATAGAACTTGAAGAATCCAAAGAGTTTTTTGACCAATGAGACGCATTTGAGAGGTCAGCCTAAATCTAAAAGTTATGTGCGTTACAAACGCAACAAATTCTTGGGCTTTTCTTGTCAAAGCTCTCCCTCTCGGGCAGAGCCCACATTTCGGTGACACGTTTATAATGGCCTTCGACTTGTCAGTTGCTGTGGACAATGTGCAGAGCTCTGTTGGGCACGAGGGAGATGGGGCTGGCTCAGAGAGAAACTTGGCAGCCTATTAAATTCCTTTACAGATGGCTTCTGGAAGAGGTCGCCACGCTTTCACAAACTTTTTCCTGTGGGGTTTTTGGTGTCGAATAAACCATGCATTTTGCGACCCACATTCAGACGTTATGTCCGCCAAAAGAAACCATAGTGCACCATCTAAAACACCGATTCGACAGAGCACGAAAGATTTGTTTTTCAGATCACCCGAACAGTTCTCACCAATGCCGTTGTCCAGAGGCAATGGATGGCGGTGATTTCGAATGAAACATTCTTTGCTTGGTCAAATTAATCACCTGGTTCTAGCTCATTACCGCTAGTGTTTGGTAGGAATACAAATCGCTTCAGACCTAAACAGCACCGAAGGTTGATTCTTTTATTTTCTAAAGAGAAACTGCAGTTGGGCAGATTTTTACTAAATTGTGCCAACAAAAACACACCCCAAGGATAGGGCTGTTGGCCTTCTTTAAATTTAAGACGAACAATTTTGTTGGGTCTGGATGTGATATAACCATGACCAAGTACAATCAGTCTTCCTCAACTTTTATAGCCAATGCCCTTTTCGGTTTGCATTTGATGTATAAGAAAAGCTGACTAAACTCTTGTTTCAGATCCAATCCGTCTGCTAGTGCTTGGGTTGTGAGCTTTTGGCGTCATACACAAGTCACTTCTTGTTACCATGTCGAGATTTGCATCCCTCTGGTGTGCGTTCACAGTAAAATCTCAGAAACAGCTACGCTACGTTTGTTTTACTGCAGAGCTGATATCCACGTTGATCTGAGAACACCAAGGGTCTCACACTCTGTGGATTTCAGGAAACCCACTGTTTGTTTAAACAGCGGCTTTCATGCAGCATTGATTTGAGATCCCCTCGGATCCTTAATTCCTAGCTTCCGTAGCGATCAGGGATGCAAACTAATAGAGTTTGACTGGAAACTTGTTCTGAAGTTAGGCTACCGATTCAAGATAACCATTGATAAAGCGGCGATTTATTTGACATATGGAGCAGACTCATGGTGGCTCTAAATTTCGGGTCACAGATTTCCATTTTATATATGATTTCATCGATAGTTGGGTATGAGTCAATCCATTTGCATATTTCTTGTCGAATCTTTCCTTGTAGCTTCAGTTCTAACTGCACCATCAACAGACTCGACTTGGATCAGGCTGGATCTAGCCAGTCTCCAATCTATCTGCAAACCTAGTCCTAGCCTTACGCCCACCACTACTAAACTAGATTGCAAGTGGAAGGAATCGTCTGGTTAATAATGGAGACATCACTGTCGGCAATTCAACCTTTCCTTAAAAAATTAAGAGAAAAGAGGGATGCGGTTGAACGACGGCTTCTACTTCACAGGGTCCGACCACACTCGAGGGATAAAAAATGCGGCATGTCCACAAGGAAGAATGAGCTCGCATAATGCAGCAGGGTGTCTGCCTGCCTTAGCCAGTGACAATAGTTTAATAGAGAAGCTATCTTTGTTAACAAAAATGTTACATCATTAGGATGGTCATTGGGTAGTCGGCACGGCTTCCATTATCTACCAACAGCTTGGGGAAATAGATTCTTTCACTCGTCGCCGTAGAACAATTCGACTTCTCCACCTAGACATTTAGCTATCACATGAAGACCATTTTTTGCCAAATATCGGTTGATAATTCCAAAAGCACAAGTAAGATACATTCTAGACTTAAACTCTGAAGGAACAGGCTGAGTAAATTGCTCCAATTACAGCAGATAATGAGTTTATGAGATTTTCTTGGCAGTTTAAAAAACACCAGTCTAACAACCATACAGATCAAACAACGTTAACATATACATTCATAACTATTCACACCTATATTCCAATAATCGGCAAAGGGCTACAGTTATCGCACTCAGGGTACTCCGATAAAAAAATGCCGGAGTATGGTTGAAGGCCAATAAATGCCAAGTTGGGAGCTTGGTAACGTTCGGAGAAGACTTGCTCAACCGACGCGATTAGGGCTTTTAGCTTAACGCCACGAATATAGAATTTACTGGGTCGCAGACCCAATCAGCGAACTGGAGTTCCAAGTTGCCGTCTATCTATCATATCATGATGAACATAAAAAGGAACAGTGGTTAGACAGCTTTGTCATGGTATTTCATTTGTTGTACTACTGATGCAGCTAACAGCATGATCGAGAATCAAAAATTTCGCAGATAGACCTCCATCTTCCTTTAGTAGGATTTATCTTCATGAACGAATGAGACTGTAGACAAAGTATGTTAACAGGGATAATCATGACTCAAACCAAGTCTTTGATCTGGACAAGACAGTAGTAAACCCAATCCAAACAGCTTTCGCAGACCCCATATCAGGAGTCCGCATTATTAGCAAATACGGTAAATGAAAGATGTGTTATCCAGCAGATAACAGTCGCGCAAATAATATTTATGACCCAGTATTGGATCCAAAATGTAATCGTTGGAAACTTACTTCGTGCTCTAGCTATGCATCCTTGACGGAACCAGCTTCCAACAAGTGATAAACTTCTCCCTGTGGGCAAGCATGGGTTATAGATTATGCAAAGGAATGTATTTTTCACTTAGCCTGATTCAACTCAAAGGTCTTAAACTTAACAGCTGGTGCATATCAAGGCGTCGTTCAGCCAACTAGTATTACCTTGCACTTACAAATGGATAGTCAACAGAAACTATAAGCCATTATGCTTAAATGAACGTCAGCCACAAGAGGACGTTCGGTAGCATGACCCCATAAGTCACTGGCGCATTGGGGACTACATAAAATTGCCTAGGGTTTACAACTCTGGGCCTCTGGCTCATCAGCCAGTGATGCCAGGTCACATGGGCTGTGAATGTGAGATCTTTGGTGTCAGAAAACCAGGGTTTTCTCAGTCTAAAAGAATCCGATCATCCGTTCCAAAGCTGCACTCTGACTGATGAGTGAACAGTGCAACAACAATTGTGACCAGGCTTCTTTCAAAGATGTGCATGTTGAGGACTGGCATTGAAAGGCGATCCACCCATTTTCATGATCCACAGCTCACATCGGGCAAATGTTTCTTCCAGTCAGTCTCAAGTGGTGCATACCCGACCTGTCCGGGTGAGAGGGTACTTAGGTAACTGCCAGTGGCCACAATCACTAACTTGGGTCACGGGAAACTGGTGACAAGCCTCGAACTTCCTTTGGTCAGCGAGTGGCAAACTCGAATATTTCATCCAATCCAATGCTATTCAAGTTTCTGAGGCTTGATCAACGGATTTAAGCATCTCAAGTATCAGCTCTTCCTGCTTTGCATCTAGTTATGGACAAGAAAATGACAAGACTTAGGAATGAATTTAACAAGAGCAACAGGAAATTGAAAACCAAAAGAAGGCCTATTACATTCTTGATCAGGGTTGTCAGAGAAGCTTGAATGTAAAGCATTCCCAGCATCATCAAGAATTGCGGAGGCTGTCATGGATGACTCAATGCATATGATGGCAGAAATAGCATCAAGCCGAGTAACTTCATTGCGGAACATGAGCCTTGCGTGTGCTACAAAGTAAGGTGCATAATTCAATTCAAAAGTTGGACGAGAAAAGAACATGATCTGCAGACTAACGTGGCAAATGAGTGAAGCAATTCATACCTTGAGCCAATCTTATCAAACTCTCAAGCATGCGTATTGTGGTCCTTGCTGAACAGTCGACACGTTAGTGACATTCAATCCTACTTTTCAGAAATTACCAGAGAAAACAGCTCAAACAGACTGATACCTGCATTCTGCAAAGCTGATCTTCTCTGGAGTTGGTAATAACTTGAAAGAACCCTCTCTGCTTCCTTTGTAAGTATGGGCTGGAAGTTTCTTTTAACGTACTGTATGTACCTATAAAGTAGGTCTACTATCAGCCAAACTACAGAGGTAAGGAAACAAAAGTCAGCCACTTCAACCACATTTACCACCAAGAAGAATGTTTTTATACCTGTATACGATTATTGCACAATCCAAATTCCCTCCAAGAATCAGCAAACTTGGAGCATAAGGCATTACAAAAAGTTTCCAATTTGAAACCCAACCTCAGATTTATCATTTCCACATTCTCGAGCCTACTTAATTGTTAAATCCTGAGCATATATTTCATACATGCATGCAAGCACAATAAATAGTTGCTCCTATGAAACAAATGTGGACATTACATGTTCTATCCATGTCATACCTCGCATGTGAACTTGAATCCATGTGAGCTAGCAATAGCAGATTGTGCTATTTCATGAAAACAAACTCTTTTCATTTGGGAATTAATCACCAGGACCAAAACAGTTGTCTTAGATGCATTTTTAATAGCTTCTTTATTTCTAGTTGCTAGACTGAACTTTGGGAGAACCTATCGAACTTGGATCACAAAATCAAACTGCTGAACTATTCCCAGACTAACTTTTTTCCTCTATGCATATGCAAGCAAAGCACCCTACAGCGCTAATATCCAAGTGCAGTTCATCCAGCTGTTTTACATCTATATGTTGTTGAAAATCAGGTTAATGATGGGATGAAAAAAAAATTCAAGAACAGATTGAGTTGGCTAATTAACATCACCTATATGTTGCTTAAGAAAATAAAAGATGGCTGAATTGAACCAGATCCATGGTTAGTAAGAATTGTGCATAACTATGTTTACATTGTAGCATTGACCATTTGATAGCCTTCAAGGCTATCAGTCGAGTGGTACAGTGAAAGAGAGGAAGAGAACGAGAGGGAGAGAGATCAAGACAAAGAACAAAATATCATAATAACTTCCATTAGGGCTAATCACATGCCAAAAAAGGATTACAGCATAAATCAAAGCGGGTCCTTAGGGCTAATCACCCCTAAAAAGGATTACAGCATAAAGCAAAGCGGGTCCTTACTAAGGTCCCAATCCATAACCCAAACATAACGTAAAACAAACATAACATAAAATAATGCTAACAAAGCCTAAACAAAAACAGAGCCAAACACAATTACACACAAATGTTAACAAAGTCAAATTTAACATGCATAACCTTAACAAAAATGAAAATGATTATAAGAATTTTAGTTATTCAGAGTAATCTCACAGAACTAGAAAAAGATTATAAGCATTTTACTATTTTAGTTATTCAGAATAGACATAAGGTCATCGTACTTTATCAAACCATATCTAACATGCATTGACCTGATTCAGATTACTAGAGATCACTAAAAGTCAATGTTGCATTTGACTATTTTTTCTATTCTTCACATCAAGTACATAAAATGATAAAAGTATCATTGTTTTACTTCATGACAAATAATAAAGGGAACAGTAATGGATATCAGTTTCCTGCATAAAAACATAATTAAGTAATTCCTAACATTGCAACTAGAAGTCCTGAAGAATTCAAAAGAAATAATTCATTATAACAATGAACTAACCAATCATGCCTACAAAAATTTTCCTCACAAAATTATAAAAAAACACAACACAGTTTATTTAAATAGTACTTGTATCTCACACAAATCCCTACAATATTTCAGAAAGCTTATCAGCCGATATGAAGTTACACTGAATTTAAGAGTTTACCTTCTAAGCAAAGGCAATGGCCATAGACAACCTAAATCCTCAGTGTCCTTGGTTTTCTCTGATCCCCTATGCTGCTAACGACAAACAAATATTAAGCGTGTTCAGACCAAGAAATGCTAAACATAAATTGCATGCATACCTCGGATAAAATATGCTCTGAAACTACTGCATCCCATTCTGGGTTTTTTGTGTCCAAGAGTACCAACACAATATCAAATCTGCTCAATAATGGTCCAGAGAGTGTGGTGTTTACAGACAAAGCTTAGAGAGTTAAGTAGCAGGGAAAGCGAAGCAAAAATAGGGTTTTTATTTTAGAGATTGGTCACTTTCATTACAGGGTTTCAAAGGGTAGGTAAGCCTGTGTTAGTGTGTTTACTTCAGTAGTACTTGACAATTTCGTGTACACAAAATAAAGTTGATAAGAAAAGGGAAAGGCAACATTAGGCCCTGGTGCTCAAGAAGACTATCTCATACTGCAGCTCGTATCTTCATTAATATATTGTCTTCCTGTCTTTATCTTCCTATTCCTCTTGAGAGCAACTCCTGAAGGACTTGCTACATGTTTTCCATACTAATGAAGTATGAACTATGAATTTTCATAAAAGTAACAAGTACATGCTGATGCTCCACAGCAATCATGCATTCACAAATAGGTATAAATCAAAACATAACAAGATAAGTTATGCTTTAGGATACATTGACTAGGATCATACTGTCCCTTTGGATTTGTTGCACCAAACACGGTTGTCTTTGTACTCAAAGTCGTCACGAGACCAGCCTGAGAAAAGACAAAGTATTACCAAGTAACTGTTAAGGTATGACTAGTTCCAGCATGCCCATAAACAAGGGAAAGAATACTTTTATGACATGGTCAGCTGTCAAGGAATGATAACTTTTTTATCAGCAAAATACTCATCTGTAAAACACCTAATAATACACAATTTCTCAATTTGATGGATAATTGGATCTTTCCTCAATGTTACTTGGCTTTTTTATAAAGTCAACGAAACAGCCTATAATCCAAGGGATGATTGGTTCTCTCCTCAAACAAACAGGTTTTAGATTTGTATACTTAGGCCCATAAAATAAATATTTAGTCCAAAAATTCACATAATAGGATAATAATAGAGCACATTAGAAGAATAATGCAATACATGATTTCAGATAATGTGAACTCTTCTAAAATATGTTTATTTCACCTCAGAGACAAATAATCTTTACCTACTGGAAAGTTGTATGGGAGGAAAAACTTAAATAACTGAAAGAAAAAAAGAACAAAAAGGAAGTCCAACCAGGAATTCTCAGTTGTCACATTCATGGATAAGTGGGAAAATGAGCAGAGAATGTCTCTCTCTCTCTCTCTCTCTCTCTCACACACACACACACACACACACATAAAAGATTCTCAATTCATGTGCAAATTCTTGATTGATGTCTTAAACCATCATAGCCAAACAAACAGTATTTGAAATTAAATGAAAAGCAATTTGTGATAAAGCTCAAAAGAGAAATATCCAAATCTGCAAAATATGTTTGTCCACACCCACAAGCTTCTTGATGGATTGGAATACAAAGAACAAGTGGATTATCCCATATACTTGACAAAATAATGAAGGGCTAAGTAAGTTTAGAATTCATTATTTGTTTTAAAATGGAATCTAGTAAAACAAGTGATTTTTACTTAAAAACCAAATAAAATCACATAAACTATCACAACTGAGATCAAGACTGCGAGCAATATTTTCAGCAGAAACTAATCAAAACATAACCTTCGCAATGCTTATGGTCTGTTGCTCCATGGCTTCATGTATGGTTGCTCTGTCATGTCCCCTCATGCTACAAAACAAACATTATATGCAGTTAAAGCAGATAGCAAAGGCACATTTAATGTTGAATCCATATATAAATAACTACATAACCTAGCTGGTGGACAAATGTGAGATGTGAACCCTTGTTTTGTCATAATGCTAAAAAATAAATCCTTTATAACTAATAATTGTTACCAAGGAACTTTAGCAACACCGTAAGAGGTGATCATGTCTCAAAAGGCTATCACTGGCACTTTTTGTGGCTCTATTAGTTTCAAATGAACCTCAAATATCACCCCTTCAAATAGCAGTGAAAATAACCTAAGTCGGTGGAACAGGATGCATTCCGATGGATCCAATAGGCATAGTTATTTTATTTATGTATTTACTTTATTTGGACCCAGATCCATTCAGATCCAATTTGCTGATTGTGTGCTTAGAGACCTCACTTAAGGATCATGTTTTTTGTTTTAAAGTTTAAACATTATTAATTGAATAAGATTAATGCAGATTTTAGCCCCTAATTTTGATTTCTTCTTTCAGTCTTTGTGAGTTTTCATTGTTCTTTACTTCCCTTGCATTCTTCCGCAAGGTTTAGAGCGTGAATCTCTAACACTGCATCAATTGGCAATAAGAAGGTCACATTCCAACACTGCTGGCATCCATGGTGGGACATGCCAGCAAATACTGGAGCATTTTAACAGCCTCAAGCACATAAACTTTCAAGGCATTGTAGATGCTCAAGCCAACAAGGTTAATGCTTTAATTGATTTAAAGCATATTGACAACTATATCAGACACAAAAAAAGGTGTTTGATCAACATCTCTATAAGTACTTCCAAGTGTCAAAAAGAAGGGAACCTGAATGGATGACATTCTGCAATATGCCTTTTCTATGCTTCACTAAGTTGACAAGGTTCACCAAGACAACACTCATAAAGGACGCGGTTGGCCTCATGCAACAAAAGCCTATGCATTCATAGCAGAAGTTATTTTCCTCCATCAGATCACAGGACATGATATTAATGTAGAAGATACCTATTACAAAAAAACTTAAATAAACAGGTTCACTGGCTCAGAGAGAGAAAGCTGGCTGTTTTGAACCATTGAAAATAGGAAGATATGGGAACTGCTAACTCAAAAACCAAAAAAGGGGAAAAGTTCCGAGAGAAGAATGATGTTTAAGCTGGAAGGAAACACAAAAGTAGAAAGCAACATGAACAGTGCATAATCAGAAAGACAAGAAAATAGAAATTGTGATCAAGGAGTAAAGAATGGGAATACCTATCAAACTCATCAATACAACAAAGGCCACCATCTGCAAGAACAAGAGCTCCAGCCTCCAACATCCATTCACCTGGAATTCAACATTAAAAACAAACTTAGTCCAAATCAGAATTAATTTAAATTTTAGGCTATATAAGTTGCACAGTCAAACATGCATATGCAATGACAGTAGGCAGAGATGCACATGCCCATATGAGCATCAATAACAGTCAGCATGCATGACTAAAACGATGGAAGGAAAAAAGTGACCGATTTTGGCATTCACTCTCAACACAAGTGCCACCTGCCCAGTTCTTTTATCTCCTTTCTTGTCCCAGTTCCCCCTGTTTAAGGTGCAATGCCCTTAAGAAAATGTGGTTTATGGAACTAAATTGGTTGCACATGATAATCTGTCGATTCTATAGTCACAAATAACGTTTTGGAGTTTTAAACAATGAGGCTTTTCTTAGGTATAATACTACAGGCTTGAAAAATACGGTAAATTTTTAAAAATTTTAAAGAAAAATCTAAAAAATCCTAAAATTAGGAAAAAATTAAATAAATGAGAAATTAATAAGACAACATTAAAAAATAAGTACATAACAAATAAAAAATAGAACATGAACACAAGCAGTTGTAACAGGATAACATGTATTCACCAAACATTGAATCACATGTCTATAAAGCAATGTTGTAAAAAGAGTATTGTAAGCCGTATCGGTCTGGCTTTAAGATACGCCGTATCGTAAAATATTGTAACGAATAGTAACCGTATCGTATTTAAAAAAAAAATAGAAAAAAAATTTGAAAAATTCATAAAAAATCACTAAAAATCAAGAATAATATGTTCATCATCATCAAATATTCATAAACATAGAAAATGATGAAAAGAAGGTCATATATCAAAATGCATCTCATTCTTGTTTCAAGGATTTCATCTAAACTTAGATCCAACTACTATATATATATATATATATATATATATATATATATATATATATATATATATATATATATATATATAGTGTCAACTGTCAACAACATAATCATATTTGTACATTATAAGGATTTTAACAAGACATTGGCATTTTAAAGGCATGTTTGCTTTTTTACATGCCTTCACATTTGTAGCCTTCGAGACACTTCTAGTTGGGTCACGACCCAACAACCACGGATCGGAATCGGGTCTATGTCTATTGGATCCATTCCTATGTAATAAATAATAACTAATAACAAAGAAGAAACCAAACCAACGTATTGAACAAAAAAATTGACGAGAGCAAGCTCAGGATTGTTGGTATGTATACAAAACAAAAAGTACATCTGAAAAGGTTCACTTTATTCTGATGTTGGAAGGACATGCAGAGAGAAATGTGTGGGTGCAGTGTGTCAAGTTTAAACTTTAACCAAAGGAAAAACATAGCATGCTATGGTTTCTCTATAAACTAGACACCAGAAAAAATGTCACCTCCTTCCTTCACAGCAGTAACTGTTAATCCGGCACTTGTGCTTCCCAGTCCAGTAGTTATCACAGACCTATTGCATAGTTTAGCAGCAAACTTCAAAAACTGAGACTTGCCAGTACCTACAATAAGATTGTAGCACCAATAAGTTCTCATTCATGTTTTTGTTTAAAAAACCACAAATTAGATGCATAATTTTGCATTTGAATTTCCATTTAGTGTAGTTTAGCACTTACTTGGAACATACGGAAAGAGAAATGGTAATAACTTTTTAAAAGATACAGAAATTAGTCATCTAGGTTGAACACATATTAGGGTATCAGCTCAAATCTTGGGTGAGTTCATTTCATATTTTGCACACCATAACACATCATATGTATGTGCATGTATGCATGTCTCTTTTACATTTGATATACAGGATAATCAAAGCTGGAAAAGTCAAACCGAGGACAGAAGCCATTTCATTTATCATTAAGAAAAAAGGATTAAGAAAAGGAGCAATAATCTCTTAATCTTCTATCAGGGCCAGAATAATTGTGAACAGGCTAAGTACCCCATACATGGGCCCTTCAGCAGATCGTTTGTTGTTAAGTCACTAGCTTGAGAATTTCCGCAGAAACCAAGTGACACAGAGAAGCTCAAAAGCAAAAGCATACCAGGATCACCAACTAATAGAAGGTGTGATTCTCCACGAACTTTGGTACCAGAAGCATCAACATGTTGCACACCTCCAACCAATGTCAATGCAACTGCATGTTCAAGAGTAACTAGCATTAAGAGCGAAAGTAAGAAATGAATGCCAAGAATACCTACTTCAGTTTGACAGTAAGGTATGTTTGCTAATATATTTACTAAACTATGGCTCATTCATGAATAGGCAGCTGAAAAACAAGGAATTTTTGAAAAAGGAGCCGTATGTACAGAGAAATTGCTCAGAGAAATCTTCTGATGGTGTCCATCATTTGACTTTAGTTAACTGTTAACTCTTCCTCAGTCACAGAAGTAAGATTTTTACACTTCAAAGGAAATCTCTTCAAATGCCTTCTTCCTCTTCCACTTCTTAAGGATGGCATCAATGGTAATCATCATGGATTAGGCTACTTGAGCAAGACCTGCCATGGTTCTTGCACCTTCACAACTTTTTTTACCACTGTAGAAACAGAAAAAACCTGGAGTGACCTTCACCTGCATGCCTCTTATTCCAATCACTGAGAAATGAGGTTTTAGTTGGAGGTGGAATTTAAGCCAAAACAGTGCTCTGATAAATCACTTCTTCTGACGGTGGAAGAAACAATTGTGATATAAATGGTGAGAAAGCACTCAAGCTTGAATTGCAGAGATCTTAGCTAAGTTTAACATGTTCAAGGAAACATGCAGCTTTGCATTAGACTTTATAATCTCAGTTGTGTTGGATAGTAGCCACGGGTAGCAATATGACCAAATTCCCATTATGAAACTACCTTAGAAATTTGAAATTCAGATGGTTAAATTTGCACCACATTAGAATTTCACAGCCAATGTACAAACTCTTAAGCTGCACCAATAACCAAACAGGCAAACACCTGAAAACTATGAAAATGGAAAAAAAAGCAGGAGAAAATGACAAAAGATAGATTATCATACCTGCAAGCTTCACAGTGAAAAGACCAAAAATTTGTGGGCAAATTCCACGCAATATAGCATTCCTTCCTGAAAAGGATGGTAGACATAAAACTTTTTTTTAACTTAAAATAAATATCTAAAATAGACGTGAGAATTATTCTCAAATGTATGTATTTGTGGAAAGCACATGTATTCATTTGCACAAGAAGAGGCAGACAGACACGCACATACACCCTTGAAAAAGGAAATGGAGAAAAGACTTCAAACCCCAAAACATAAACCAGTGAGACACACCAGCTTCCCTACAGCAATATACGACTTGCAGGAGCCACTGGATTGATACAGCAAGTAAAAAGGAAAAAAATGTTCGTGAGCACATGAGCATGTATATGTACGTTCATTCAGGAATTCATATAAAAAAGAAGATTAATATGAGGTTGATGAATAACAAGTCAAAAGCATAGAGGCCAAATCATAGATCAATCGGATCCTGAATCATGAGAACAAACAGTTCATACCCAATGACTTAGTGAAATCAATAGGAACTAGAAAACTACCAATGCTTTATATGTTATAATAACAAGTAGAACCAATCGAAAAATGTGAAAATGACAGCTAGTGAACAATGGCAGAGAGCAGCATGTCTAAAATATCACAACTTGCCTTTTAATGGGTTATCCTGGAATTGGGCCCAGAATTGGTTGAATGTTTCAATTGCATCTTCTGGTATCTCAATGTCTGATTTGAATTCATTTGTTCTCCTATGCAGAACAAGACCAAATAACATGTAATGAGCATCATTTCAAACTTCAAAGCACATAGCCAGCCAACGACCAAACATGTAAGAGAACTGTGCTCTGAATAAAACTTTTCATGATGCAAGCAAGACCTAACCGTTCCAATCAACATAGCCAAAGCTAAAAGATGGCCCAAAAAAATTTGGTTAAAACAATGAACTAGTCCTTAGTCTTTTTGGAGAAAGGAGCACAAAGAGAATCTCTTACCCCAAAGGAAAGTAAGGACAACCCCACAACTAGAAATTTCAATATAAGTTGGACATCAAGGAGTTAAATAATCAAGCCAATCTCGTTAACTCAGTCATACAAATGATTGATGACAGCAGGTTTTATGTGCCTGTAGACAATATTTCTATATTTCTATTTATGAAGCAACGAACTTCAGAAATCACAAGATGATCATGGAAGTGTACTCTGTACAACTGAAATAATGGAAGGTATAGAGAAAATATAAGTCCTTTCAACAGAATTATCTTAACTCTTAAGAAATGAAGAAATAAAAATCACATCAGATAGAGCTCTTCAGGAGCAACAAGTCAACACAACTCATAAAATGCAGATATTTTAATCACCTTATATAGTTAGCAACCATAATAGGATCAAGATCACAGCGAACATCTCTCACATCTGGAGACCATTTTGCTGTTAAAATTCCTGTAACAACTACATCATCTGAAATGAAGAAAACAAAATTAAATAAACATAAAATTAGCAGCATTCACTAGTAAATCATTTGAGCAGATTACAACTATCTCTTTCCCCCTTCTCTCAAACATTATCAGCAACAGAGTGACGCAATCAGTGCTTCATTATGTTTAGATATTGTATGATAGATATGGAATCTTTCTTCTAGGTCTAAACTTCTGAAACATAAATACCCTTGAGTACAATATATAATATTACAAGTATATCCCCATACCTGTGCAGTGTGCAGACTACATAAGACATGTGGACATGGACTAAATACCAAGATCGGACTCTGTGCTCTTTGATATTAGAATAAGAGATAGAGAGAAGGAAACCATGCCTCCTCTTTGTCTCTCTCGAGAAAATCCAGGTAGAGGTAGACAGAAGGAGGAGGACATTTTGGCCTCCTTTCTTGGACACTGACAAAAAAATAATCAAAGAAAAGCAAAGTCTTGTGCCTATAATTACGAAACAAGAACCAGAAGCCCTTCCACAGATACCAATAAAAGAAATAGAGAAATAAGAAACAGGGTTTTATATGTGTAAGACAAAACCTCCAGCTTTGACCATATCCACTAGATCATCTTTGAGAATCGCAGGAATGGAACGAGGTATTGATCCAACACCTACAACATGCACATTTTCTTGTATCTTAATTTCTTGATAGTCATGGCACACTATGCTGCTTTCCACAAATCGGAAATGGGTACCCCCACAGGATTTTAGCCCCTGAAACAAACAGGAGTCACAAAAAGTCAATCAAACTGAATCATGGTCAAAGGTTGTCATGAACAACATGAAACTTAGAGACAACAAAAAGGAACAGCAGCAATCTCTCAGACAACAATATCATTACGTGTGGCAATAAAAAAGTAAAAGTTCTGATATTTATTAGAACCAGAAGCTCAAATTAGACTAAGGGAACTAGGAAAGTGAACGTGAATCTCTACAGAAGATATTACAAAGTTAAATCTATGAAGCTGCCCATTATGTGTGCTTCTCATATGAACGAGGTAAACTGGTAAAGTGTGAGACAAACTCAAAGAAGCTGCAACACTTGGATTGATGTTTCTACAGCAGCATAAGAAAAGATTAAGAACTGAAGCAGAAGATATTAAGAACCAGACCGGTGCACATTTCCCAATGCCAGATGTGTATGCAGCACTAGAACCAAGTAACCTTATGAGATATTTTTGTAAAAAAAGTTGCTTTAAAATTTCTCTGTGAAGTTTCAAAAGCAAAGAAGTATAGAACATAATCTAAATATCCTTGAACTATACTTCCCAAAGCATCACCAGCCAGCAAAAATATGAAGAAAATTAACTGCTTCTCATGTAACAATAGCGATAAAATTTGTGACTGTAGTCGCTTTAAAATTTTCTTTTAAAATTTCAGAAACAAATAAATCTTGAACATAATCTAAATTCTGTGAGCATGCTTTGAAAAGCACCATCACTCATCAAGAAAATTAACTGCACAACTGCCAAGTAATAGTAATGGTCAACATAATCAAGTGATAGATTTGGATTACTCTGAAAACTTCACTGTGAAACAACCTCTTAGAAAGCAGGTAAAACAAAGAAAGATAATATAAAGAAACTTGTATAAACCTTAGAAGGGCAAGACATGGGGAGTCTAATTGCATTTCCAGTCTCCAGCTCAGGATAAACTTTAAATCTGAAACAGCATTTATGCATTGCAGTTTCTGGTTAAAGACAACTAGTAAAGTAATAAAAATTAATTGATGACTGTTATCCCTTAGAGAAACCAAAGAATGAAAATCAGTGACTTTGGCATGTGCAAAAGCTTGCATTGGATAAAATAGGCTCAAATTGGCTTAGAAGAAAGGAGGTACTGCTAACATTTAAAAACTTTGGTATTGGGATTTACTATTGAATCCCTTTACACAGAGGTAACAAAAGCTTGTCACATGAAAAACTTTCTGACGAGTACAAATCAATATGCACTTTTAACAAAACATTCTGGACAAGTATCCAAGCTTTTTTTTAAACTTTGCAAGATACAGGCTGCTAAATTAACTTTAAGTATTTAGCAAACATCCTCATCAAGATAATGCTGAACTGTCAATTAACTGTAAGAGAATTGAATTGCAAGGTTAAAAAATATAATGGATAAGAATGTTTTCCTGTAAGCAATAAACCTGAATTAAATGGATTATGAATATGATATGGCAAGCAATGCAATATTAAGCTGTAACGAAAGTAGCAAAAGCCAGATACTAGGTCCTTTACCTAACGGGGAAAGATGCACTAAGAGTTTCAGGTAGAAAAAGTAAAATCCATATGGGAAAAAGATTAATTGAATAAGCAATATCTAACTCCAGCAGGCAGATGTAACAGCTACAAAATATAGCATGTAAAAGACCACTTGACTCCGTTTTCAAGGATCTTTTCTATAAAGGGAAACTCTTAATCCACTTAAAGAGTGATATTTTCATATAAAGAAAAACAGTTCAGTTACTCAAATTTCTACGATACAATGATATAAGGAGATATCCTGCACGTAGTCATTTGTGGTTTTCCTTTCCCTGAGATAAGCTTTTGCTCAGTAAGAAATAAATATCTACCAAGAATAATAATAGTACATGACTACGTATACATAGATACATACATAGAGGAAGAGAGAGAGAGAGAGAGTTATTCCCATGTTCCAGTACTTCACGTATTGAACAGGATTGATCCAAAATGTCATAGCACTTTAGTTCCAACTTCCATGTACATTTCTACCTTCTACGGCTATTCCTTATGGATAAATTATCCCGCACCTGAATATTCGGCAATAACTATCAACAAAGAAGAACCAAATTAATGCAGAAGTGGTCACTTTTGCGTCATCTAATGGTGCCTATACCAGTTTGTGCTGACCACGTTCTCATCAGAAACTAAGAATGGTAAGAAATTCAGAACAGACATCACTCCTCGTATTTCAGGAGTAAAACGTGGGAGAAGCAGAAAGGAAAAAACACGCACACTTGCTTGCATTTTCTGCATTCATATTCTCTTTCACCTTCTATCATCTTAATGGGTCCAGATCTGATCACTGTCCCTTTCAGTGTGAGCAGAATCCCTCTGTGTTTCACTCTTAAACGGCCGATCCTTGGAAAAGTTTCTACCAGAAAAAAAAAAAACAAACAAACAAACAGAAAAACCAATAGTCAACTAACTTGACATAATCGTCGGATATCCAAAACAAAAAAAGGAATAAAATGGACAAAGACTCTGGAGAGAAAAAAAAAACGATACCAGGACACTCCAACGGAGAACCACTCACATCAATCCGCGCATGCAAGAACTCCTTCAACACCATCTCCTCACGATCTTTGTATGCCTCAAACACCACTTCCTGAACCATTCCCATTTCCATACATCCATCACGAACTTGAAAGATTTTCCCTTCCTTCTCCATCAAATCTCACCAAATTTAAACAGCCGATTACCTGGGCTCCGTGAGCGGCTTCATCAAGAAGCGGCAAGAATTTAGCTGGGTTGGAGAAGATCAGATATGCCAGCGATGGGCTCGCGTCCAGCAACTCTGCAAATCTACGTACAGCAAAACGATCAGTTAAAAACGCTTCGAAATCCCAAACCCTAATGAGAAGAAGAAAGCGGAAAGAAAGAATACAGGAGGAGGGAGGAAACTTACTCGATGACCAGAGGGAAGTGGAGCATCTGATCCTGCGAGAGGAGGACGGATCGGAGTTGCTGCTCGCAATTCCGAAGGATGAACTGCGCCAACTCCCGCACGTAATCTACGTCGGAAAGAGCATCCTCCGGCATCGGCGGCACCGAAGGTCCAGGCTCAACCTCGGCTGCTCCCATCGAGAGAGAGAGGAGAGGTTCGTCGCCGTGGCTTGGCGGGAAAACGAACGCGTTAAAGATGGATCATCGTTCGCTCTCCATTTATATGCCGTAAGACGTGTAATATAAGAAAATTAAATTGCAAAAGCTACTTCATAGTTCATATATCAGGGCGCGCGCGCGGCGCTACCTACCGCTAACTGTAGAGAGCGGATTTCGGTCCGCGTTTTCATTTTCCGTGCCCGTGTTCTTTGCCCCGTCTTCATTTTTCGTGTACGACCAATCAAGGATCAAGATCCGCGCTGTGACGACACGAAATGCTGTAATCCTCTTGAAAACAGTCAATTTTACCATTAAGAAAAGAAAATGATTAAGAAAAGAATATGTGTCATATGGGAAAGGAGGTGTCGTATGGCAAAAAGAAACTGAAAGGAGGTGTCATGGGAAAGGAGGTATCGCTTGGCAAGGAGGGAGGTCTCGTAGAGGGTTATTTAACCCCATTTATGACAACTTTTTTATTGCAATCTTAAAACAACGGCAGAGAGTTCAAGAGAAAGGAAGAGAGAGAAAGGAACATCCTCTTCTTTGCCCTCTTTCTAGTCGAAGATTGAAGTTGTTGGCTTGTTGAAGGAGAGTCAGAGGCATAGAAGTTGCTAGCGCTGGAAGTTATCTCGGATTGAAAAAAGTATGAGGATTTTCTGCCATGAATGCAGCATGAAGCCATGTATTTGTGATTTGGTATTCCAAGCATGAAGTTATAGACTCCTTCCTGCTTATGTTTTGGAAACCCTCGATTTCTGTATTTTGCTATTTATCTCCACCCGTGAGGAAGCAAAGCTACAATCAACCCTAACAATCGAGCATGAACTTCTATGTATGGGCTTTGTCAAGGATTTAAACATACTGCATGAAGGTTAAAAGCAGAGGCATGTTAGTCTTTGTTAGGATTTGAACCTCTCGATGTTCGTGTGAATTTGTTTCTCGTTTCTGATTTCAAAAAAAAAAAAGAGCATGCTAGGTGTGAACGTATGAAGGGTCAAGCCTGTCGTTCCATGTTGATACGTTGTTACTTCTTGTAGTTAGTTCTTTCATTGGAAATCAAGACTAGACGAACATAACAGGAAACTCTGAGATTAAGGAGACATTAGAGAAATTAAACCAACTTCAATGAAATTTATTTACAGAAGGGTGAGGACATATAGTTGATATATAGAATGTCAGGGGGAGGACTCTGTTGTACAGAATGACATCGACAGAGGGCAACGCCTGCTCTACTCGACATACAGTAAGGGAAAAACCAACACACAGAAATGAGGAAAGGAAGGAAATACAATGGTTTGCCAACGGACAAGAGGCAATCGCCCAACCAACGGGACAACCAGCCATTTTCCTCACGCTGATGGTAGAGAGGCGTTTTAGGTAAAACTGTAATGCAGTAGCGTCCTCCTTCTGTCGTTCCTCCTCGTTGGTCGGTTCACCCTCGTCTCAGCAAAAAGGGGGAAACCGAGACAGGCACCTGAGTTGGGAAGTTGTCTTCCCCACGACGGCGATGCTGAAGAACGAGACGACAGAGGAGGCGGCGGCGCCATGGAACCCGAGGACGCTCCTCTCTCTGGTTTTGGTTGAGGAAGGACGGTGGCAGATCCACCATCGGTGGAACGAGAAGCAGAAGGAGGTGCTGCCGTGAAGAGAGAGAAACTCAGGCGTAAAATGAGAAAGGGATTAGGGCTCGGGGGATTTAGGTTCATTTTGGAAATTTTCAAAATTAGTCCATCAGATTTGCTGAATTCGTAAAAAGACTGTTATGATTTTTGTAGTTTCATCCCGCAGCATTTTTGCTAAACACTTTTTCAAAAAGAGGCTCCCAAAACTTATTTTTAATGAAAACCAGGAAGTTCATACGAATTTACGATTTGGTACCCTCTAAGTTATTAAAAATTGCCAAAGGGTGGGTTTTTATAAATAAAATGATGAAATGTTATATTTCATTGCTCTTTGATGCCCTTAGCCGTGTTTAAAACGTGGGTTATGGAAATAAATTAAAAGTAGAAGGAGAAGGTCACATTCTAAGGATTTAATAATATAAACCTCTTGTTTTTGAATGATTAATTTAATTGAGAATTCTTAGCGTAATATTAAGTATGTTGCTTCTTTATCGGATTGTATTTTTGTTCCCAATATTAGAAAATGATTTATTGTTCTCTTTGGGAAACCA
Organism: Nymphaea thermarum; assembly: GCA_011799765.1. Classification (NCBI taxonomy): domain Eukaryota; kingdom Viridiplantae; phylum Streptophyta; class Magnoliopsida; order Nymphaeales; family Nymphaeaceae; genus Nymphaea; species Nymphaea thermarum. The sequence continues at coordinate 277,201 of JAANDH010000157.1, read as the reverse complement.
AGATTGGGGGCGGTTTCGGTGAAGGATGCTAGACGATGTCTAGAAATGAGAAACTCTCACTTTTTAAATTCGAAGGCGAAACGTGGACTTTAAGCTATGGTTTATGCGAGTGCGAGTGTTCTGTTTTTGCCCAGTGTTAGGTTTTGTCTCGGGAGGTAGTGGTGCGTATGAGCTCACTGTTGTTGCACACTCCTCTGTCTGTACTGGAGGGCCCACAGGGTATTGGGCGGCACAAGGGTCCGGGATTCCGTTCTGTTTCTGTTTGGGAGCGATGTCTCATGGTCTCTCACCCCGGGTTCCTAGAGAGACCATGCTGCTGCAGCGGCGATCTGGGATATCTCAGGAGGCTTCACTTCAGGTGCCCTCGATCCGTTGGATCGCCTGGTGAAGAGATTTTTTGTTCTGCCCGTGAGTGCCCACAGGGTTTTCTGTTGCTCGGCACGATGACCATGACATTGCTAGAGAACCACGGTTGGAAGCCTACGAGATTTTGGAGGTTGTGCACACCTCGTTTGTTTCGGTTAATGTGTTATAACTGTAAAATATGTTAAGAATTGAAGGTATTAGTTTTACAAAATCAAATATTATTTTGATGGGCCATGTTCCATTCATGGCTGGATTTTCTCATACTCAGAGGAATTCTGACCCTTCTTTCCATCGCTACGGTAGTCCATGATAGATGATGGCTCTGGTTGACAACCTCAATCTTGTGATGGACGGGCATTGGCATTCTGGACACTGCTCGGTTTTGGGATTTGTGATTTTTGTAATTGTTTGGGTCTAAGTATTTTTATTATTGAAATAAACAACATTTGATTTCTTATTGTTTTGGTCATGACTCAATTTACTTCCGCTATTATTTATATTAACGGAAAAAAAAAATTGGTGTCAAAAATTGGGTCGTGACAACTTTGGTATCAGAGCACAGTGTCTAGAGTCAATGTCTAATGCCAATGTCGATCACAAGCAGAGGAAAGGTCATCCAAACCTGTAAGGGAAGGGTGTTTTTTTTTTGTTTTGCTATGAATACTGAGTGTTGTAGCTTTGTGGTAGTTCTAGTGAATTCTTTTACTTATAAATACGATTGTTATATTTTGTTTCCCTCCATGGGGTGTAGTTCAATGGCACGTACTAGAGGAGGAAGCGTAAGCGCTAGAGGTAGAGGTCCTCGTAGCGTCAGGAGCCGAAATGTGGAGACCCGTTCCAACAGAGTTGAGACAGCTATTGAGAATATTCAACAACAACAAGCGTTCATTATGAACACTTTGCAGATTATTACGGGATTGATGCATGGCCTGACACAGAATTCTCATTCAGGAGGCACGAGTGTGGATACGAACGGGAACACAAAC
>JAANDH010000157.1:252140-275267 GCA_011799765.1 Nymphaea thermarum | reverse complement strand
TGAATCAAGTTACAATCAAGAATAGGTATCCATTGCCTAGAATCGAAGATCTATTCGATCAATTAAAAGAAGCAAAAGTGTTTTCTAAGATAGACTTGAGGTCGGGATACCATCAATTGCGAATTAAGGAAGAAGATATTCCCAAAACTGCATTTCGCACACGTTATGGGCATTATGAGTTTCGAGTGATGCCTTTTGGACTCACAAATGCACCAGCAGCTTTTATGGATCTCATGAATCGAATATTTCAAGAGTATTTAGACCAATTCGTCATAGTGTTCATTGACGATGTGCTAGTATACTCAGAGTGCGAAGCAATGCATGCGGTACATCTCGAGATAGTAATGAAAATATTGAGACAAAATCAACTGAATGCCAAGTATTCCAAGTGTGAGTTTTGGCTAGATAAAGCAAATTTCTTGGGACATATAATCTCTAAGGAGGGAGTGACAGTTGATCCAGCTAAGGTGGAAGCTGTACAACAATGGAATGCACCATCTAATGTACAGAAATCAGAAGTTTTCTGGGTTTGGCAGGTTATTATAGGAAGTTCATTAAGGATTTCTCAAAAATTGCAACCCCAATGACCAAATTGCTTCAAAAGGGCAACAAATTTACATGGACAGAAGATTGTCAGAAGAGTTTCCAAACGTTGAAGGACAGTTTGACAAATGCCCCAATTCTAACACTGCCGAATGGGAGAAAAGGATTTGTGGTATATACCGATGCATCCGGAACAGGGTATGGTGCGGTGCTTATGCAAAATGATAAAGTCATAGCATATGCCTCCAGACAACTGAAACCGCATGAGAAAAACTATCCAACTCATGATTTGGAATTAGGAGCTGTGGTATTTGCACTAAAAATATGGCGACATTACCTCTATGGTGTGGAATTTGAAGTATTTTCTGACCACAAGTCTCTCAAATATTTGTTTTCGCAGAAAGAATTGAATCTAAGATAGAGAAGATGGCTGAAATATCTTAAGGATTACGATTTTGAAATAAAATACCATCCAGGAAAGGCCAATGTGGTAGCTGATGCACTCAGCAGAAAGACGCATGCTAAAGCTAATGGACTGTTAACGCAAACATGGAAGTTGGTAGAAGACTTTGAACAATGGCATTCGTTACAAGATGAAAATGAGAAGGTGAAGTGTGCTGGAATTATTCAAGATAGATTTCTTGAAGAAATTATTGAGAAGCAAAAACAGAGTCCTGATTATACAAAATTGATACACGAGTGTCACAAAGATGAAACTCCTTATTATAAAGATAATGACGGATCTGTATGGTTCTATGGTAGATTGTGGGTTCCAAATGATCCAGACGTGAAAAACATGCTACTAGATGAGACACACAAAACAAGATACACTATACATCCAGGAAGCACTAAGATGTACCAAAATTTAAGGAAAAACTTTTGGTGGCCATGAATGAAGAAAGAGATTGCTGAGTTTGTCTCACGATGCTTGGTGTGTCAACAAGTTAAAGTGGAACATCAAAAACCAGGTGGGTTGATGCAACAAATAGAAATTCCTCAATGGAAATGGGAAGGCATCACGATGGACTTCATAGTAGGGTTACCACGTAGACGACGACAACACGATGCGATTTGGGTAGTGGTGGATCGTCTAACTAAATCGGCACATTTCCTTCCTATCAAGATTTCGCAGTCACTTGAAAGTTTGGCCGATTTGTATGTTGACGAAATTCTGAGACTTCATGGAATCCCTAAATCAATCATCTCTGACAGAGATCCAAGATTCACATCGAAGTTCTGGAAAAGGTTACAGGAAGCATTGGGAACAAAATTGAAGCTGAGTACGGCGTTTCATCCACAAACTGATGGGCAATCCGAGCGAACCATTCAGACTCTTGAGGATATGTTAAGAGCTTGTGTTTTGCAATGGAAGGGTGAATGGGATAAACATGTGAAGTTGGCTGAATTTGCCTACAACAATAGTTATCATTCTAGCATTGGAATGACACCCTTTGAAGCTCTCTATGGCCGACCCTGCATATCACCATCGTGTTGGACTGAGATAGGAGATAACAGGATTGAGGATCCTTTAGTAATACAACATTACACTGATCAGGTCAACATGATTAGAAAGAAACTTTTGGCTGCTCAAAGTCGACAAAAGAGTTATGCGGACCAAGGACGAAGAGAGCTAGCTTTTGAAGCAGGAGATCATGTATTTGTCAAGATATCACCCACTAAAAGTGTTTTTCGATTCGGAAAGAAGGGGAAATTGAGCCCGAGATACATTGGTCCGTTCGAGATTTTGGAAAAAGATGGAGAGGTTGCATATCGAATTGCACTTCCACCACAATATAGCCATATTCATCCAGTATTTCACGTGTCGATGCTAAGGAAGTATGTACCTGATCTTTCGCATGTAATAGACTATGAGGAAGTTGATTTGCAAGAAGACATGACAACAGAAGAAAAGCCGCTTCAAATTATAGACCGAAAGGAGCTAGGCCTGGGCGTCGGGCCGGGCCGCCGTCGGGCCGGGCTTGGGCTGGGATTTTCCCAGCCCGGGCCGGACCCGGGCCCAATAAACCGGCCCGGCCCGATTCCCCCCTCTCTCCCTCCTCTCCCCGCTCTCGCTAGTCGCTCCCTCCTCCTCTGATCACCCTCCTCTCTCCTTTCTCTCTCCCTCTCCCTCCTCTGAGTCCTCCCGTCCGCCCTCCCTCCTCCTCTCCCAACTCCCCCTCCTTCCTTTCCCCCTCTCCCTCCTCCTCTCCCGACTCCCCCTCCTTCCTTTCCCCNTCCTGTCCGCCCTCCCTCCTCCTCTCCCGATTCCCCCTCCTTCTTTTCCCCCTCTCCCTGTCAGCCCTCCCTCCTTCTCTCCCGACTCCCCCTTCTTCCTTTCCCCCTCTCCCTCTCCACTCCCCTTCCTTCCTTTCGCAGGCGGCGTCTGTGGGAAGAATTTCGAGGGCGAAATTTCTTTTTAGGAGGGAAGAATGTAAGACCCACGATTTATATTTCCTCATTTATTGAAAACAGTCAATTTTACCATTAAGAAAATGATTAAGAAAAGAATAACTGAAAATGATGTGTCATATGGGAAAGGAGGTGTCGTATGGCAAAAAGAAACTGAAAGGAGGTGTCATATGGGAAAGGAGGTGTCGCTTGGCAAGGAGGGAGGTCTCGTAGAGGGTTATTTAACCCCATTCTTCAGAATATGACAACTTTTTTATTGCAATCTTAGAGCAACGGCAGAGAGTTCAAGAGAAAGGAAGAGAGAGAAAGGAACATCCTCGTCTTTGCCTTCTTTCTAGTCGAAGATTGAAGTTGTTGGCTGTTGAAGGAGAGTCATAGGCATAGAAGTTGCTGGCACCGGAAGTTATCTCGGATTGAAAAAGGTATGGGGATTTTCTGCCATGAATGCAGCATGAAGCCATGTATTTGTGATTTGGTATTCCAAGCATGAAGTTATAGACTCCTTCCTGCTTATGTTTTGGAAACCCTCGATTTCTGTATTTTGCTATTTATCTCCACCCGTGAGGAAGCAAAGCTACAATCAACCCTAACAATCGAGCATGAACTTCTATGTATCGGCTTTGTCAAGGATTTAAACATACTGCATGAAGGTTAAAAGCAGAGGCATGTTAGTCTTTGTTAGGATTTGAACCTCTCGATGTTCGTGTGAATTTGTTTCTCGTTTCTGATTTCAAAAAAAAAACAGAGCATGCTAGGTGTGAAGGTATGAAGGGTCAAGCCTGTCGTTCCATGTTGATACGTTGTTACTTCTTGTAGTTAGTTCTTTCATTGGAAATCAAGACTAGACGAACATAACAGGAAACTCTGAGATTAAGGAGACATTAGAGAAATTAAACCAACTTCAATGAAATTTATTTACAGAAGGGTGAGGACATATAGTTGATATATAGAATGTCAGGGGGAGGACTCTGTTGTACAGAATGACATCGACAGAGGGCAACGCCTGCTCTGCTCGACATACAGTAAGGGAAAAACCAACACACAGAAATGAGGAAAGGAAGGAAATACAATGGTTTGCCAACGGACAAGAGGCAATCGCCCAACCAACGGGACAACCAACCATTTTCCTCACGCTGATGGTAGAGAGGCGTTTTAGGTAAAACTGTAATGCAGTAGCGTCCTCCTTCTGTCGCTCCTCCTCGTTGGTCGGTTCACCCTCGTCTCAGCAAAAAGGGGGAAACCGAGACAGGCACCTGAGTTGGGAAGTTGTCTTCCCCACGACGGCGATGCTGAAGAACGAGACGACAGAGGAGGCGGCGGCGCCATGGAACCCGAGCGTGGATATTGGCGAGGGAAAGACGCTCCTCTCTCTGGTTTTGGTTGAGGAAGGACGGTGGCAGCTCCACCATAGGTGGAACGAGAAGCAGAAGGAGGTGCTGCCGTGAAGAGAGAGAAACTCAGGCGTAAAATGAGAAAGGGGATTAGGGCTCGGGGGATTTAGGTTCATTTTGGAAATTTTCAAAATTAGTCCATCAGATTTGCTGAATTCGTAAAAAGACTGTTATGATTTTTGTAGTTTCATCCCGCAGCATTTTTGCTAAACACTTTTNTGAATGATTAATTTAATTGAGAATTCTTAGCGTAATATTAAGTATGTTGCTTCTTTATTGGATTGTATTTTTGTTCCCAATATTAGAAAATGATTTATTGTTCTCTTTGGGAAACCAAGATTGGGGGCGGTTTCGGTGAAGGATGCTAGACGATGTCTAGAAATGAGAAACTCTCACTTTTTAAATTCGAAGGCGAAACGTGGACTTTAGGCTATGGTTTATGCGAGTGCGACGTTCTGTTTTTGCCCAGTGTTAGGTTTTGTCCCGGGAGGTAGTGGTGCGTATGAGCTCACTGTTGTTGCACACTCCTCTGTCTGTACTGGAGGGCCCACAGGGTATTGGGCGGCACAAGGGCCCGGGATTCCGTTCCTGTTTCTGTTTGGGAGCGATGTCTCCTGGTCTCTCACCCCGGGTTCCTAGAGAGACCATGCTGCTGCAGCGGCGATCTGGGATATCTCAGGAGGCTTCTATTCAGGTGCCATCGATCCGTTGGATCGCCTGGTGAAGAGATTTTCTGTTCTGCCCGTGAGTGCCCACGGGGTTTTCTGTTGCTCGGCACGATGACCATGACATTGCTAGAGAACCACGGTTGGAAGCCTACGAGATTTTGGAGGTTGTGCACACCTCGTTTGTTTCGGTTAATGTGTTATAACTGTAAAATATGTTAAGAATTGAAGGTATTTGTTTTACAAAATCAAATATTATTTTGATGGGTCATGTTCCATTCATGGCTGAATTTTCTCATACTCAGAGGAATTCTGACCCTTCTTTCCATCGCTACAGGTAGTCCATGATAAATGATGGCTCTGGTTGACAACCTCAATCTTGTGATGGACGGGCATTGGCATTCTGGATACTGCTCGGTTTTGGGATTTGTGATTTTTGTAATTGTTTGGGTCTAAGTATTTTTATTATTGAAATAAACAACATTTGATTTGTTATTGTTTTGGTCATGACTCAATTTACTTCCGCTATTATTTATAGTAACGAAAAAAAAAATTGGTGTCAAAAATTGGGTCGTGACAAATGCACATATTTATCCGTGTGTGAGGTCTGATTTTTGTTTATGGATATTTTTTTAAACCCATCAACGCTCAACCAATCCGATTACATAAAAATTTTTGACTATAACCTTTGAATGAAGACGAAGTTTGTCAACTCTCAAATTGTGGCTAAATATAGCTCAACCAATCCAAGTAATTTCTGCAAAAATAACTCCAATTGTTTGTTGTTAACAGAATCATCTCGAATATATCATACTATTAATGTTTCTTGGCAGATATATTTGGCTTGCTTAGTTATAATTATGCGATAGTGTAAGAATTGAATTTATTGATAATCTCTCAATATCATTTTCAATGTTTTTTTATTCCCATTTTCCAGCTAATGGGCCTATTTTTGCATACTGATTGTCAAGACTCGTCACTGGAAACAAGAATGTATAATCATGAGAAAAGCTTTCCACTTGGTCAAGGTTTGGGTCGCTAGAGAGCATAGCGTTTAGTAGCAACTAGATAGCGTACGGTATAGTAGCGTGTATACATCAACTATTACTTTGATATTTATTTCATTCTTAATGTGAATCCAAATAAGATCAGGCGTCACATCTTGAAAGCAATTCGGTTAGTTATTGTATCTGGATCCCATGAATCAATATCTTTGATTTTAACTCCAGTATATCCATATTTAGTTTGTGGCTTTGTGCTTTATAGGCGAAGGAAGAATGCGAGGCAGTTTGATTCAGCTGAAAGTAATCAAATCCTGCAATTCGCCAATTCCTGACGTCCGTTGTGGTGATTGGAACCAGTGACTATATAGAGGCAGATTCGAATTTCATTCATGCTAAGGCGAATAAGATTTGTTAAAGCATGAGCATAAACTTCAAAACAGTAATTTCTAGATTTAGGAAGATTCATTTGGCCTCTGGTTTGAGATCCTTATAATTTGAGAACCGTGGATTTAAGAACCAACCATTCCCCTCCGATCATAAATCTGATATTTTCTCAATGCAGAGAAGTAAACTAATGATCTTAAGTATGGATGGATCCTTAGTTCGACGAACCATGGATTTCACACTGTGGATCTTTTATCATATCAGCAAAAGCATGCCAGGTCAGACCCACATTAGATACATGGGCTTCAAATCCAAAGTAATCAAACACCCCCTTAGAGAAACTAAGCTGGACTGGGCTCAGTTAAACTGCTTAATTATGTGCATGCATCCACACCCTCATGTGGTAGCATGTACTATTCTATCATAGATTTGTTTTCTTACCCCATCACGAGGAAGGATATATATATATATATATCAAGAAGAAAAATAAAAACACTGTATTTCTTGTAAAGCCCTTTGATTTGAGCGTCCGCCTGTTTAAAATGCTAAAGATGCATGGATTTGTGATCCCTCGTTCATTGAAATTCGGAGCAGAGATTAATTATTTGATAAACAGGCCAGGACAAGGTGTTGAGTTAAGAATGGCCTTGGAGATTTTACTATAAAAATCTTTTAGCCAGGGATGATTTCCCCAAGTAAAATGAATTAAAAAAAAAAAAAAACTCAGTGCCCTGGCCTCTTGCCAATTAGCTAAAAAATGCACCAGTTTTTTCATACTGAACGGGCATGAATGTACACAAAATGGGTCATAGAATTAAATTTTACATAATTTGTTGTCTTTTGTGGAAACACAGCTGTTGTGCTTTTACATAATGAAATGCAGCAGATGAATAATGAATGAAGAGGATGTATCACCAGTTTATCGCGCTGTATTATGAGTTGGAATTGGCTGAATTTATTGAGCTCAACACAACTAGTAGAGGTAGACATCGGGTCGGGTTGAAAGATGTAAGAGGATGCGTGCGGTCAAACTTAGTTGGCGCTGCCAGCGATCGGCCTAGCCCAGACCCCAAAAACCTACAGGTCGTCGTTAATAAATTCAAGCCGGTGGCCCGACCGGCCTGAGTCCAGTATTAATTGATGAGGCCAGGACCAACTATATAATTCCATATACATAAGTAAAATATACTCGCAATTTCAATAAGACGCAAGACCAACGATGTCCAGTTATCAACATTATAGTATTTAATTAACATTTTGTAGGCATCATGCTTTTTCATAAGCTCAACAAAGACACTTTCATGTTTTAATGCGAGTCCCAAAAAGAGAAACTACTAATAAGAGCTCCCCATATATATGATATGCCTGAGTGGATACTAAGGGTACTGATAGCTGATACCTTAATCGTTCAAATTATTACTTTAATCATTCAAATTAAACATCAAGTTAAGCTGCAGTTTAACACCCAAGGTGGCTCAGACCAGATCTTGGTAGGTCCGCCAAGCAATTAGGAAACTGAACTGGATTCCCACGGATCTGCACAACCACATTGGTCAATGTCCTACTGGGCCAATGCCACACCGCACAGCCCGCATGCATTGCACGTGTCGCGGACCGGACCGACCATAATAATGGACCCACTTCTAAGCTTGATCAAACAATTCAAAGGTCACATGGAGACGTACGAACCAAATCCAGAGCATGATATTGTCCATGATCAAGGGAGCAACCCCCAAGAGATGCAAGGAGACTCGGCCTTCATCCCATTCTTTCAACTCTGGGCTTCCAAAATGGAAGAAAAGAGAGATAAGTCAGGCAAAAGAAAGTTCAATAAAAACATTTGATTTACAAATATAAAGTCATTTTTCGGGTGGCATCAGATGCTGGACACAATTTAGACGACATATCAACCAATTTCTTGCACAGATGCAAGAGTCAGGAACTAATCTACAATTACATAAATAACAAGTAGGTCACTCAAAACCTCGTGGGTACATCTCATTATATTTTTAATGTTTCGTACAGCAATTGGTGCTTCATTTATGGCAGTCATGGCGCATTTGAGGACGCTAGAAAGCCTCTTTGGTCTCCAACTCCTCGCCAGCACTCACAAGTAGACAACATCGATTTTGTTTCTCGCGTGGAAATTGTGAGTATGGACTTACATGTACTGCGTGCAATATATGTACTGTGGATGTTCTCTCATATTTCAAAAGTTTATTATTTAAAGAGGAAGTACATTTTCTGCAGTATTTTAAAAGAGGAGGTAAGTAATGTTTCGTAAGTAGTTCTGCTAACTATGGGCGGCGACGAGCAGAAGGAGCCAAAGTTGTTTGACAGAAAATAGTAGACGATGTTTCAGGCGCCGTATTTCGTGAGATGGCATCATCGACTTGTATATCTTCTTTTGAGATTCAACTTGTTGCCGTTCGTGCAAGAAAAGTTCACTTTTGCTTAAGAAAGTTGGAAATTAAGAAGGCTGCATGCGAGTTTGAATTTGATTTTATTCTCAAAGCGGGTGTTCCAAGCAGGCTCCTAGGTTCTCCCATCCGTCAAATTCTCAATCTCCAACAAGTCGGTCCAATCTATCCGATGATCGATGACGATTCATCAGATCCAAAATCCACCAACTAATCTTATGTTTTATTCATCGGAAATTTTGTTTCGTTGCTCCCTTTCTTTAGTTCGCAAAGCTGCGTTTGCTTCTGGCACTGTCTGTGCCGCACTTTGTTGCTTTTGTATCAAGTATTTTAAGCCAACTTGGTATATCGGTTTCATGGGATCCATCTCATGCAAAGTATACTTTGTTCGAACCCAACAGATGAGATCTTGGAGGCTTGTTCCTACTTTGGAAAACGGCTGCTGCTGCGATGTCTTCTTCGTACCACCGACTCCCCGGCAGCACCCTCATAACTTGCGGATGCGGGGACAGCAATTCCCAGCTTCGCTATTTGTCTGTTGAATTATCTTGGAACGATTATGTAGACTCGGATTTGGTAGGTTGAAGAGTTGCAAAACATGAAAATTGAACGGAGGTGAAGACAAAAAAATCACAAATTCTGGTGGAAAATTGTTGGACATAGATCTCAATCTTTGATCATGCAATTTTTCGATCTAACATGGAGGTATGAAATGTTGTGAGCCATATTCGGGTCCACATGCTAATCGGATCCATCCTATATGTTTGATTATAAATAGTTAACCCGACTTTCTTGTCTCTTTAAGCTGACCTGGATCCTGGGTCCATGGTTCTTATGTTGAATTCAGCTATAAGACAACAACAGTGGAAAGTCTTGGTCAGCAAAACTGAGAAAGCGAGATTCCGGCAAAACGATTGGGAATTTGAGGCGTTTTGTTTTATACGAGACTAAGATGGGGGCCGCACGAAATTAATTATTTCCAATTAAGAGTCGGAGGGAAGGTCAACATTGGGGGAGTCCACACACGTGCACCAGCCACTCGGGAAGGACGACCCCTTCAAATCCAATCCTGCAAGTCCACCGTCACCTCCACGCGCTCAAATACATACATTTATTTAAATCTTTCGATGCTAAATTGGTTGAAACCGTAGTTGTTTTAGTGAATTAATTTTTATGCCCATCAAAAAGTTTATTGAAAGGATTTAAAATGTACATTGTAATGAATGAAAAATTACATATAGTGCTCAAATCTCAATTGGTAAACTAAAACGCCCCTCAACAAAGAAAAAAACCTCACTAAAAACTCAACTGCAATTTTTTTTTCTCGTCATTAATCTCAATCTATATATATATACAGACACATCTTAGTTATATAATAATAGGACTAAGAGAGGCGCGTGCGCGTGTGCGTGTGCGATTTGACCGGGAAGCAGCAGCCAGACCAAAGCCCCTGGTGGGCCCTCGCCCACGTAGACGAATGAAGTGGAAACCGGGAAGAGACCGTCTCCTTTTGTACGTCGTACGCAACCGTCAAGGCCCGCAATCATCTGCCCGGTTGCCCTCCACGCCCCGCCGTTCAAGCCATCGGGCTGCTTACCCCTCTATAAAATTCCTCTCTCACGCCACCACGCCTCGGCAGACTGAGAGAAGAGAAGTGGGGGGAGAGAGAGAGACATGGCGATGGCATGGTCGTCGGATCTGCAGGGAAGGTGCCTGAAACATCCGGAGCGGCGTCCATCTCCGGGCGTCTGCTCCGTCTGTCTCAAGGAGCGTCTTGTACATCTTTCCCACTGTAAGCCTTCTTCCTACTCCTCCGCCTCCCTTTCCACCTCCTACTCCCACTACTCCTACTCCCCCTCTTCTTCCGAGTCCTCCACTCGCTCGACGCCTCCTCTTCCGCCAGCTTCTTCCTGGCCCCCCCCACACGAGGAGGGGGAGGAGCACGAGCCGGGGCCGTCGTCCCTGATGAGCAAGGAGGCGACGCGGTTGTCCGAGAGGGCGGGGAGGTTGTGGCCGCTTAGGAGGAGCAGGTCGGCAGCGTATGAGGTGAAGAGACCGGTCGCGGCAGAGCCGACGAAGAAGACCGTCGGTGGTGGCGCAGGCGGCGGTGGGTTGTGGTCGATGCTGATGATGAAGGGGAGGAAGGAGGCGGCCGAGGAGAAGGGGAAGGGGAAAGGGAAAGGGAAAGGGCGGACATGGCGATTTGGGCAGTCCAAGATGGTGAAGGATATCGCCTTTCTTGGTGTTCGTTGAGAATGAAGGCGAGTGGGCGGTTTTCCCTGATTTTTCCTTTCTCCTTCTCTTTTTGCTCTTTTATTTCATTTTTCATTCGTCTTCGGCGAATGTAAGAAATTTGTATCTATACGATATGTAGGATCTACAGTGTTTACCATATGTTTTTATTTGTCTCCCTGAACTCTCCATTTTTTCTCTTTTTGTTATTTCTGGAGGTAGTCGCCATTATTTTAGGGGTTTGAACGAACAACTTTAAGAGATTTTTCTGTCTTGAGTGCGGAAGGTCTATAAAAGTTCGATTCATGCGAAGATTCAATAACTTTTTCTTGTGAATTTGGACAAAGGAGTTCTTTGCGGTTTGCACGTCTCTCTCTCCCGACGGCCGTTTGGAGCCGTACGTGTAAAATATTACTTTGATTCAAAACATGACGCGGAGCTATCTTATCTCTTTGCCTTCTTTTTTCATATCTTAAAGGTTGTATCTGAACATCTGTTGTCGTCTTAATTTGGATTGAATGAACAGTAAACTTCGAGTTCATCTTACGCCATTTTTTTAACAAGAGAAACTCTAAACAACAAGAAAAAAATATATCTAAAACTTAATGAGCATCACTTTTGAAATCACTGAAACGCCCATATGTTGCACGGATTCTAGTGACTTTTAGCACCGATATAAACTGAGCGAACAACCTTGACCTATAATCCCTTCCCCCGGTATGCCACCAATCATAACTTATCCTCCCTCCAAAAATTAAATGAATCATTTAAATAATTGAACCAAATTCGCCTGGCATATTTTTTACATAGGAATAAGGAGATTGATTTGGAAGATTCACTTTCCAGAAGATTCATTTTCTATGCTCACCAGATCTGACGGGGTCTAAAAAAGGATAGTCCCACTCCCACCTCGACGTTATCAAGTCAATTAATTGGTAGCAACATTTGTGCTTATAGTGCGAATCGCACTAATCGCGGAAACAAATATGTCCAGATATTTTTGACAAGAATAACAGATCTCTTTCAGTTGTCATTACAAAGGGAAAATCATGAAGATACGGCAGAGCAATGAATAATCGCTCTTGACGAAAATGTTGAAGCCACTCCACGGAAAGTTTAGTGGTGCAAAAGCAGAGGTGCCCGTTGAAGTCGGTCTCTCGGAAAGGTGTTGACTTGACTGGATCTGCTTCGCATATGTGGTTACCTGTTTCTTCGTCTTCACTCCATGCTTTCGGTCAAAGCATGCAGGCTTGACATACAAACTCTACATACGTATTTCTTCCAATTTGCTTAACTTGTACCTTTTGTGCTCCAATGAAATCCATCGATGATTTTTAGAGGCACTTAATTTTTTACCCTTCTATAAACTGAATATTAGGTTTTACATGTGGTAATTGTTCAACAGTACGACACGATCGGGAATACATTGTCATGCATATAAAGGGTTAAACATTGATGAACTTGACTTCACAGATATACTCGACAAAACTGTTCTGTTTTGGAACTTCTTCACTTTTTTCTTTTGATTGATGGGAAGGCTGGGTTTCACTTCTTCACTTTTTTGTTTTATCTCTACATGACAAGAGGCGCAACCGAGCTCTTGACCTCTTTAATGTGAAGGACTTAAATAGAAATCTATTGCCCAGGTAGGAGAAGTTCTCATATGTCGTGAATTTTGCAGGCTGTCCGTAACTCACAATCGCCCGACCTAAGCCGTAAATTTTGAAGGCCATCTGCTACAGTAGCTTAATATTGACAGGGATATGGCTCTAAGATAGTTTTCCATTTTCATCTGTTTGAACACAATTTTCCCATGCATCTAGGAAGTCAAAATCCAAACCGTTACAACCTTATTTTGGCCTCTCACAGACCACAAGTGCACCTCTTACGACCACAAGTCTCTCTCTCTCTCTCTGAAGTTCTGCACCGAGAGTAAGCCCTCGCTACGCCGGAAGATAACTTGACCTGGTGAGTCGTTTTTTGCCGCTTCGCAACGCCATTTAGAAACAAATAAATCACAAAAAACAAGTGGTCAGCAAAAGGCAAGTCAATACCCGACCTACTTGAAAAGAAAAGAAGTCGAGCAAAAACAAGTTCAGGTGAGTATGTAATCTTTTATTGCAGTCTCTGCACTAGCCACCGGGTTGTCAGCCATTTTTCTGAAGAGTAAAAGTTTGAGACGCACAAGAAAACTGTGAAACTAAGATAAGCCTCAATTCTTAGTTGGTCACCCGACATACTGGATCATTTGAACGGGCCGAGGACACCATCTATCTCCATCTTGCTCCCCGAAGTCAAAGATCATTTAATAGGCCACCCTCCCAATTATCCAGGTGGAACCAGCAGGTACCAATTCCCCCACAGACTTTCACGTGAAGCGGGCACCACTCCCCAGACCTAATGAGTAAAAACTATAAGCGCGTCATGGAAATCCAAAAAGTTGTCGACAAGAAAAGCAAAAGCCCATGTCCACATGTACAAGATTTCAACCAGGCTGAGCTGAAAAAAAAAAAAACACCTCCGAAAGATCGACAAACGAAAGAAAGACCAGCATCCTGACTCGTGTAACAAAGACAGCTCCTTCAGCATTGGACGTGGCTGTCGTGCAGACCCACATTTGTGTCATCCGAACCCACCACCTACCTTTTCCCATGACAAGCATAGACCAGAAGATGCAGACCCATGGATTTAGTATCACAACACTAACGAAAATGAAATAAAAAGCACTGAACAGAGCTTGTACATTAGAACTCCTGGAAATATTCATCACCACTGTGCTGCGAAGAAGCTGTACAATGAAGCGACTCAATCGATATGAACACCTTCCACACGAACTTTTTAAGCAGAAATTAATTTGAAAACACGCTCTGACGAGTTGGATCTCGCGCATGCATCTTACAATCGCTGCCGAGTTCGTCTGGATAATCCTCCAAGCTTATGCAATTTTGGGATCGGGTTCCCTTAGAATACTGCCCTCCCCATGTATGGATCCTCAATGAATTAATTTAATGAAATTGGCAATCGACCGGAGCTTCACATAATGGTGGAAGGAACGATCAGTTCACCTCATTACTCGGTAGAGCTTTTGGCGATTATCTAGCGGCCTGGAAATTTCGTTGCCCACGCCATAACGGTACTCAAAACTCATCACCTCTGTTCTCCGGAGGTTTCTTTATTTTCTTAAATATCTCATCCAGGGATTTTTCTGGGACGTCTGAGTTTGGTTTCGATTCTCGAGTTTGACGCAGCTGCAAGAATCCCTTGGCATCTAAGTTTGCTCGGAAATTCTGGAAATTAGTTTTCATTGAAGCCCATGTATTTGAGAGTCCAGACGAACTGCTCGTCGTCTCTATTGAGTTGTGTTCATCTCTGGAGTTGCCAGATTCAAGCAGAGAGACTGAGAAAGAAGGCTTGGAATCTCTTCGTTGCTGACCTTTCAAAGCGGCATATTTTCTTTCAATGTCTTCCCGGCGACTGTTATATCTTCCGTTCTCATCCTCAAAAGTCCTTGACTGAGAACCACCACCATCATCCCTTGATAAACTTGCCGCCAGTGACTTGATTTCATTTCTGGCAGATCCCTGGACGTCACCATTGGAAAAAAAAATTGTTAGAATGCTACTCTATAGTTAAACTGCCGATACATTATTAAATTATTCGACTACTGAAACAGCAAACATATATTCATTGGCCAACCTGCTCCTAGAGTCATTTAACAGCAAGTTCCAAAAACTCAAGAAAATACCAACTGTCAAATGGTTTCAACTCTACAATGAAAACAGGCTTCACAATCTTTGTTTGATTGAATTCAGGTAGATGGTGAACAAAAAAGGACTAAGAAAACTTGGATTTACTTCTGCATGAAATGTATGAGAAAAAAAAATAGAGGGCACGAATCCTCTGTTGTAGAAAGAAACATACCACAGGCACAGTACCAGATTCTATATCTGCACTAACAGCGTTGAAGTTTCTAACCAATGGAACAATACTCTCCCCAATATTCGAACCTTGCTGGAGCCAGGATCTCTCTGAAAACATTTGGGAAAGAAAAACAATGCAACGTCATGTTCTTTTGTCTGCATACATTTGTAAATTGTAATATAAATTCACGTGGATTTCATCCGACACCTTTCAACCAAAAGATACACTCATTAACAGGTTCACTGGAGTGCATATCTTGTTGATTTTTAAAAATTAAATACGCAAACACATAATCACTGCAACCATAGTGAGCAGCAGGGTTTTACAAGCCATATATGTGCTAATCATCGTCATTCTGCAGAACTAATACTAATCTTTGAGATTTATCAAACCTCTCAAGAGTGCAGGATCCAAATATATCCTTAATGAAGCTCCAAGAAAAATTTTTGATAGCTCCTCCGCTAAATCCAAATTCAAGGAATACAAAAAATTATCAACACCATGATGAGCTTACCCTTCTGCAGGATGATAACTCCTGATGGATCGAACCCATCCATATCTTCTGCCTCATTTTGAAAACTGAGCCTTTTCCAGTTGCCAAAAAAATTCACGACTTTATGAAAAAAGTTGCTGGCAACCAGCAATGTGTAAACAACCATAATCAGTGGGTAAATCCTGTTAAACCCACGCCCAAAAAATGGCACTGCATCATCAATGTTTCCCATCCTCTGCAAAAAATAAAGAGTTAACAAGGTGATGCTTTGACTTCCAAATGGAAGGAATCAGGCTCTACAAAAGTAAAAAGTTCACACCCTAGAGTGATTTGGAGTATTGGCAGAGATTGTCAGCAACTAAGGTCAACAAAGGGGAGGACCCATCACAAAAAGAATTGTCAGCACCTATTGTCAGAAAAGGGAGCATCCATCACAAGAAACGTATATGGCTCGACTCAGGAGGTTGGTGCAGTGGGAGATGACCCTGGCTATCAGGTGGGAAGTCATGGTTCATCTCCCATGGGCATCATCACCTTGCACAAGCTGAAGCAAGGTGTACTTCCTAGGGTCAGGAAGGTTGCCTGAAGAGGTGTAACCACTGGTCACGTCTGGGTTTTCCTTTCGACTCGTTGGAAAAAAATGGTTTTTAGTAATGAGAATTTTACGTGTTTCATCGTCGATACAAGTGTACGGTTGTCATCATGATGATACACCAAGGGTCATAAACACAGAATACTAGTAATGAAGACAGAAATAAAACATTGAGGATAAGGACACAGAATTCTCATAACAGTAATAATTAGCAATAATACCAAATGATACTGTGCTGTTTTGGTGCATTGATGACAGGTGAATGCAATGGCAAGATTTATAAAGAGGACGATGATCGTGACATGGTGGCAGCAAATGACCTAGTATCACTGGCATTGCCGCTTAACAGTAAGATGAAGACAATATTCAGTTGGCAAGTGAAAAGCTGTTCAGTGTTGACAATGTTGGCAACGTGTAAAATCATGCATGGACCTAGAATGGGAAAGTTGTTAATTTTGACTATCCTACGGTACTACCAGGGCCAACAGGTCAGGAATGCAGGAATTTCAATCCATGTTGGGTCTGATATATGAAAGAAAGAGGGTCCAGTTATGTCTTCTGCTCACATATATAGGAACCACTTAATAAATTAAGCAGATACTGTTTCTCATAACCAAAGATGAAATTAGGGTCCTTAAATGTTTGATGTAAAAGACAAGCAAAAGGATGAAAACTGCCTCATCAGGCGTGAGCTGTTTTTGGTTCATATTCCATATTACATCAAGTATGAATTTCCACAAAAAGAGAGAGAAAGAAAGAGGTCCTAGAGTGAAGACCAGATCGTCCCCTTCCAATGGCTGCAAATATATGTGAAAAGTAGAATGCAGGTACTGCATGTTAAAGTGTTCCAAGCTCTAGTCCCTCCCACAAGAGCCCAGAAAAAAAAAAAAAACTCCCCACCTAAACCAAAGTACAATTGCACTCCCACCAGCACCACCCTTCCAGGTCTTATTAAAGAAGAACTCCAGTAATCAGCTAAAAGAAAAAAGTATAATAATGTATATATGTCACCTTTTCCTGATTCTAAATTTACACATCCTTAATCCACAGAAAAGGAAAAAAGTAAACTTTATTTCTGTAAAAGAAACACCAAGAAAGTTGAATTACGAAGTTACAAACAATATATCAGCAGTTGAGAAGATAGGCTTTAAGTCTAACGAAATCTCAAAACAGGTCAGTGCCAAAGAATAAGATTCTAAGATTTTGTAAGCATGCAGAGCAAAGTATCAGACACCATATAGTTTTAATAGGCAATAAGAAACAAACTGACCATTTCAAAGGTGGTTTTTGCATCTCCATCAAGTCGGATGAGATTTAGAAAGTTGTAAGATATTGGAGGGGCGTACCGAGCGACCATACTACCAAAGGCATTACATGGACATTAGAATAGCTGCAAAGTGTAACAGAAAACAGAAAAACCCATTTGTAACTCTATCTTCATCAAGGAGATACTCACGAACATATCATAAGCAAGCTCACTGCACTTGTCTGCCGTGGAGTTAGAAAGTAAAACGTCAGCATCCCGATCTTGAACAAGGAATAATATGTACAAATACACATGTACATTAAGGGAACAAATGCAACAATCTGCACCAGATTTCATCAAGTTAACAAAGCCATACATTTAAAAGGACTATTGATGCACTACAAGAACGAGACTAAATGGCCAGATACTATTTGTGCCATTTTAAAAACATCTGGCATGTCAAAGAGAATAGATATGGGATGCTAGAATATTAGATAAAGTCCAAAAGACCTAACTTAACTGCCAGAAGGCCCAGAACCACAATCCCACACAAAGAGACTGCCTACCTCAGATCTGCCCTCTTGATAACAATGAAATGGAGAAGACTAAGGGTAATAATAGCACAAAAGAACACATCAGGATAATGAAGAACATGAAACCCGAAATTACCTGAACAAGCATTTCTTGCTTTCCAACCGTTCTTATGAGAATGGAGAAAAGAGACAGATCAACAGCAGGAAGCAATGTTGCCTCTGCTAGAAGAATGGCAGCAGATAAACACCCAAGCAAGACAGCGACCAATTTTTCAAGATGCTTCCGTAGGATGCAGCGCCAAAACCACTCTGCAGAATATATCAATAGTGGGGCATACAATTAGTGGATTAACATTCAAATGCATAAAAGGGGTTATTAGTTTTCAGCAGCTAACTTGCAAGGAAAAATTTCCATGAAACTAATTCTGGGCCTCTGCCAACCATTATAGGTCCATTTCGTGAATAACACAAAAAATAGTACAATGGGACAAAGAAAAGAACCCCATTTTATGGATTTCTTTCATGCAAAAGCATTCTCTCTGAAGCTTGAATCCCTCGAATGTTCGAGAACTAGAAAACAACACAACTTCAAGTTTATAGTGAGGTAAATAGATTGAGTTGTTAGAGTAAGTTGAAATGTCATTCAACATTGAAGTAGAAAAATCAAACTTCTTGCTCCTGAACACAATGCTACATAATGATATTATTGTGATAAAATACAAGAGGAGAAACCACAAGAAAGACAGACAGAAGAGGCCAAGTGACATTATAATATGCAGATATATGAAGTTAAAAGCGCTAGGAGAGACTAGGTGGCAAGGCCATTGGACAATGCAGTTGAGGCCTAGTCAGTCCTATTTGACATAAAATATGCAGACAAAGAGAAAAAAGGAAGAAGAAAAATAGGAAAAGGAGAAAAATGGAATTTTGAAAAAAATTCACCTCAGAGTATACTAAAACATAGCACAAACAAAAGAATTCGACTTTTAGTGTACTAATATTTTTCTGGTTTGAGGTGCCTAATGGCCTAAACCTAAAGCGTTTGGGCTGCAGCCAAAAGCCTAGGTTGGCAGCAGCCCAAACGCTTTAGACTTAGGCCCCTAAAACCAAAAAATATTGTTCCCCGGCACACTTTGTGATGCAGGAGCGGAGCAATAAGAGTATTTGGATTTTTATTTATAGTTATTTTGTTTGGGATCCAGATCCAGGGATCCATTTTAGGCTATATAAAGACGTTTAGAGTCTCATTTATAATTTGTTTTTGGAATCAATGAAACCCTAATCTTCTTTGAGTTTCTCTTCTTTCAGTTATTTTTATTCCTTTTGATTTCCTTAGTTCAATTTAGGTATTGATCGTGAATTAGAGCACTCCTCTTCCCCACTGCAACACTTTGACTACATAGGTGGATATGCAGATCACTCACAACTAGTTCTATCACATAATAGCTCCCACAATCCAAAAAAAGTAAACCAAGTGCGCATAAATGTTTTTAATCAGGCTACATATGGAGAAGGCAAATTCTAGTACCTAAGCTATCATCCCAAGGAAGGTCAACACAACCCAACACAACCCTCTGAAAATGGGACTTGAATCAGTAGGTATTAGTTCTTCACGTCAAGCATTCAATTAGTCAGACAATTATGCATAAACTCACCTAAAGTATCCAGGAATGGTGCAGGGGTGCCAGTGCGCGCAGGTCTCAAACTTGAAACGTATTTCCTGCAACAACAATATAAATTAAATATAACACAGACAAGCAAGGACAGGAATTGTCCTGTGAAAAGTTCAGTAACGGAAACATAAAATCAAACTATTTGGAGAGAAGATCCTAGGAAACCAATTTTAATAGTTTAGAGAATAAGCAAATAATTCTGGTTTCAAGTGAAGTACTAAAAAAGCTGTCATGAAGAATGAACTGTACAACCAATACAAGCATCATCAGAAAACTGGCTTTGTTATATTTTACCCGTACTTGCAATTGGAGCACTGAATCAAGGTATCATAGATGTATAACGACATACGGAATAAATGGAAGAGAAACAAAGAAGCCAGAAACTCACCATCTTGTTTCACTCCCATGCTCATAATTTTTTACAGCGTCCTCCAATTCAAGGGCCTCAGTGACATACTTCATGTATTCACTGCAAAAAATATCAAGAGAAGAAATAACGAAAAGAAGGACTAACAAATACAAATGACATAAGAATCAAAGTCATGAAAATGTCATTACAACATCAAAACCAAAAGAGTCTTAATAAACACCAACTTGACCATCCAAATTAGAAGATCTTTTCATGTGCAACTCATGACATACAGTCCATATAATTATCAGTATCCTATTCACATCCCAAAAAATTATACTAATTGACTTGTCAGACATCATGGAACACCACCACTTTATTTGAAAAAATACCTTCTATATCTATAGTATTCCTCCTGAGCTATCCTAAGTTGCCTTCTAAGTGTAGCCATTGACTTTTCATCTGCATCATAGTCCATGTCGTTTTCTCCCAATCTACCTCCTGTTGGTTTGAAACCCGGGTCTTTTTTAAACTGAAAGCAATAAAGGACAATCAACAATTACTAAGAAAAGCAATCTTTGTTGCTTCACTTCGAAGAAATCAAAGTTTTGTTTGTGCAGAAATGCAACAGACAGGTGATGGGAGTACCATCTGGTGCAACATGTCATCGATAACATCCATATAGGGTCTCAAAGGATCACGTTTGGACATTTGTTTTGATGTCGCTTGGGCAACCTGCAAAACAGTAAAGAAACAATTTCAAAAGCATAAGAAAAGAAGAAAAACCCTGTGGGTTCACTTAGCAATATTCCAGCAGTATATCACAGTTCAACCGGAAAAAAGCATCAAGATAATTGATTCTGCTAAGCATCATAATGGATGGAACCAAAGACCAAAGAAAAAGGGTTTCTCATCAGCTAGATATAATGTACTTCTGTTGCTAGAACCTAGCTACCACTTACATAGTAGATAATATTATTGTTCAAAAAGGCTGATGGAATAACATTTGGAGCAGACAGTAAATTCTAAATTTTACATCATTTCAAGCATAAATTTCAGGAGATGCAAATGCTCAGGTAGCAAGAAGGAGCATTTCTTACCGGTGACTTTCTGAGAAAATATTGGGATCATGATTCAGATATTTCATCCACAATTTAAAAGATTGACTTGTGGACCAAAAATCAGGAATTTCTGCTTGAAAAGAACCTCTTGACAATGTATCAGCAATACAAAAGCCAATATAAGCAATCGGATAATAGAAGTATAAAGCACATTCTTCTACGATGTTGTCAAGAGACTCAAGAGTCAAGACTGTCAACTCAATAACAGCATATGGAAAGTAAATTAATATACTAAGAGGGAAGAAGAAATCTTAAACGAAAATAGGCAAATACACTCATAATATGGTATCTTGTTCATTCTCTTGAGCT
Source organism: Nymphaea thermarum (assembly GCA_011799765.1). Classification (NCBI taxonomy): domain Eukaryota; kingdom Viridiplantae; phylum Streptophyta; class Magnoliopsida; order Nymphaeales; family Nymphaeaceae; genus Nymphaea; species Nymphaea thermarum. The sequence goes on along the minus strand of JAANDH010000157.1, from coordinate 253,982 downwards.
CAACAACTGACAAGAGTTCCAAACACTGCTTATTCTGCAAAAGGAGTATACATAAAGCATATACATTTCTTTTTACTGCAATCCCCTTTTGTTGTTACATTTGTAACTGGTACACAGGCATTATCAATTGATGAAGAAGTGTATTTCTAAAAGACTAAAACCTATTTTGCAAAAAGAATAAATGTCAAAAGCATATATACAGTTCTTTCTCTTGCAATCCCCTTTTGTCCCCAGGTTTGCAACTGGTCACAAGGCATTCTCAACTGATTGACATAACAGTATACTTCTAAAACCAAAATGGGCCATATGAACATAATAGGATTACAGGAACTAGGAAGTATGATTAAGGGTGTTCATAACTCAAACTTGAACCCACTAACAAGACTGGCCGGTCATGACCAAGCCCATGCTTGCCCAACACTTGATAGGACCTGACCTGCACTGACCCAATATTTAATAGGACCAAGCTCAAACAAACAGATATGGATGAACTCGGGCTACAAGCCAGTCATGGTCCAATATTTTTCAATTATAACCTATGTAACATGGGTACGTTAATTTTGGTGGAGTACCCGTGCGACACCGGTACGGGTACACCGTCGGACACGGCCCAGGTACGAGTCAACACCGATCCGTATCGGTCCAAAAACAGACTCGGTCAATGTTGAATGAGTCCATTTTCATCCAAAACTTAGGTTTTTTTTTGTTTTGTTTTCGTATTTCCTTTCAAACATTGATCTGTATCCGTCCACCGCTGTGTGTTGAGGAAGAACTCCAACAACCTACCGCGACCTCCAGCAACCTGCAGCGACCTCTGGCAACCTGCGGTGACCTCTGGCTAAATCGATTTGGTCCAACATTGGCTGATTAGGCGATATTTCTTCTGTCAACCTCCAAGGACCTCCGGCAATGTCCAGCGACTTTCGGCAACCTCCAATGACCTTCCTGCATGAACTATTTTTTCTTTTCATTGTTGTTCTTAGTAGTACTTTTGTTTTTCTTCTTTTACAGGTTTGTCATTTTTAATCTTCTTTTTCTTCTTCGAAAATCATATTGTCTGCCCTTTCCCTTTTACATTTATATGCAATCATGCTCCACAATGCTGAGCGGTTCCAATATTTTCTGTATTTGGTGCCTAAATCCTGCATTTTCTATAACCGAGCCATTCCAGTTTAGCATTTAACGGTTAGATTCTAGTTCCACAATATTGAGCCGTGTTTTGGATGTGAAAATTCGACTGATGTTCATATTTGACTATCTAGGGGACTGCTCAATTGTTCATATTTTTAAAGTTTTTCATAGATTTCTTAAACACACTGCCGCAAGAGCCGTTGATATATATTTTTTATTTTGATATATATTTTCTAAGTATTTATTCTTGTTTATATATATATATATATATATATATATATATATATATATATATATGCACCCAAGTTTTTTGAAATGTCGTACCCGCACCGGCACCTATGTCACATAGGTACGGGTACGGGTGCCGGTACGGGTACAGACCAATTTCAAAAAACGTGGGTACGGGGGTACGGCCGTACACACGGGCATATATATATATCAAAAAATTTCAAACAGAATAACATATTCACATTTCACACATATATATCAAAAAAACGCAAACAGAATAACAAACAAACATAAATCATGGTCCAAAACGCATAAATCATTGTCCAAAACACATAAATGATAATTCATGGTCGAAAACAACCATGTCACGTACGTCAGCTTTCTTGAGTCTCCTCAGTCGCATCATGAATATTAGAAGGAGCAACAGGTTCTGTAAAGTCCATGTTAACAGCATGCAAATCATGTTCTCCTTCAAGTTGTACA
>JAANDH010000157.1:237648-251575 GCA_011799765.1 Nymphaea thermarum | reverse complement strand
AAATTACAATTCGCCAAACCTGTAACAACATCCTTCCAATAAGGACTTCTGGCTACATTGAACGGAAGTGAACTTGCATAAAAGAACCTTCCAATCCTTCTATCCATCTCTGCCCTTCCCATATTATTGAATGCATGTGTTAATGACAATGTACTTTTTCTTTTCTTTGAAGCATCTTCTTGTTGTTCACTAGCAAAAAAAGGAACCGACACACTTGACTTGGATGAAGATTTCTTTTCAGCTGCATCCTGTTCTTTTTTTAATATCTTAATATCCTCATTGGTAAGTTTTTGGCATGGTCTAATTCCAATGCCTCCTATATGCAACAAATGTGCCTTGCAACGTGTATAAAAACCCGTGAACCTCTTCTCACAAAAGTTGCAAGCAAACATTACATTCCCACCACCACCTGGCCCTTTTCCTATTTTCTTCACATAGTTCCAAAGAGGCTGTTCTGGATTATCTTTCTCTACTGCAGTGGTATGAACACTACTACTGCTGCTTTGTATATTATCACTTCCTGTATGAGGCAATACTTCTTTTCCTTTGTCAGCCATTACAAGTCTGACGTCTAACTCTAAACAGAACTTAGCAAGTAGCAAATGAGCTGCAGCTGCAGCTGCAACGGATAAGATAACAAATCATGCAGGAACCGCAGGGGCAGAGGTCTGAAGAGCAACAAGCAAGGCAGGATATCAAGAAGAAACTAGGAATACACGACATTCCTGGAGATGCTGATGATTTTCATAATAGGCTGTCTAAGAAATGAAAATATATCAACTAGAAGGAGTCAAGAGTGCTATTACACAAAGTTACTTGAACAATGAAAAGGAGAAAAACTAGGAATACACGGTAACCCTCGACCTACCAGAGAGAGAGAGACAGATTCGAAAATGAAAAAGAGAACAACCCTCGGTGGCTGCTTCCACTCACGGCCTCACTGATGCTTCAAGGCGACGAGGGTTTAACCCTCGACCTACCAGAGAGAGAGACAAAGAGAGACAGAGTCACCGCCGGCGACGACTCTGTCGACGGTTTCACGGCAGGCAAAACAGGAAGCGACAGAGAGACAGATTCGAAATAAACCGTAGAGAGACGAAGAGCCGTTGCCGTCGCCGCTGCCTGAAGCCGCTGCTGTCGCCGCTGCCTGAAGCCACTGCCGTCGCCGCTGCCTGAAGCCGCTGCCGTCGCCGCTGCCGAAAACGCTGCCGTCGCTGCTGCTTTACGCCGGAGAGAGACGAAGAACAGCAAACGTTGAGCGTCGAGGGTTTTTTTTACCCTTTTACTTAACGTTAAAACAGTTTTTCACGTTAAAAAAAAATAAAAGTTAAAAACAAAAATGGACAAAAATGGACCCGGTCAACTTTGACCGTGTCCAAAAAATGGACGGGTACGGGCCGGTACGCGTTGACCGTACCCGGTACGGTCAACGCGTACCGGGGCCGTACCCAGTAGCGTACCCGTACCCGTACCGGTGTCGTACCGGTACCGGTAGGGTACGTCCCCCTTTGGGACGTACCCATGTGACATAGACCGACACCCGTACCCATACCTATGTGACATAGACTACAACCTATTTAAGCCTGAATCAGCTTTTCCTTTGTCTTGGTTTGTAACATTGCACTACTTAATGGAACATTAAGGATTAAGTACATCCGCTTCAATCTTATGCAGTTGTGTATTTTACCACAAAACCACTTTCTAGGACTTGGAAATTATTCACCATCTATGGTTTTAGGAAAGTAACCAAAGACTGTGAACTAGAAAATGAAAACTGAAAGAGCTAGACAGTTGAACTCTTTAATAGATCGCCTCTTAATCTAATGAGGATACTCAGATAAGGCAAATATATATATTTAGTTCCTTCAGTTTTCCTTTTCCAGTCTAGACAATCTTTGGTCACTTCCTTAAACATTAAGTGCTAGAATTCATGGAAGTTGTTCATTTGGTAACATTCACAGCTGCATGCGATTAAAGAGTATATTTAACACTAATGTTTCATCAATTGTCTTATATGGGTTATTCTGTTTGGCATTATAGACCAGACCTGACTTGCTAGAAGTTTAGGACCCTAGACCAGACAGCACTCTAGCCCAAGTCAACCCACAACTATGACTTCGAGTGCTCAACCAGACAACATACTGGGCAAGGAATCATGTTCATACTCAAACATAAAGAAGTCTGCTAAAAAAGTTAACGTAATATCACACATAATAAAATTAGAACCAAGTGAAATGTGTATGCATGTTGTGTGTGTATATATATAAAGCAATTGATATTGTACTAACCACAATTGCATTAGACAACTCCCGATGGGCATTGTCAAGATTGACAGCCATTTTTGCCACCCGATGGGAAAGAACTTTTCGACGAGTTGCCCAATCCGCATTCCTCCAAATGCTCTTTGGTATCTCACTTAAACCAAATCCCAAAAGAAAAGCACCAGTAACAAGCCCAAAGGTATTGGAACATCCCATAGCCAACCCAACAATCCCTTGACTCCTGCACTTAATCCAATCGCACACAGTAACAAGGACAATTATAAGAAGGTACTCCCAACAAGGACTTCATTAAACAGCTTGAAGATGCAGTTGCAACCAATGTAGTAAAATACATAATGCAACCCACATTCATTGTATCCAAAGTTAGACAAGTAACATAATGTAATGCAAAAAATCGCAAATTTAATTTTTTAACCTTGAAAACCCACAAACATTTGAAAAAAATAGAAAAATACAGAAATAGTAAGAAACAGATATTAAAAAATATGAGTTTCTTAAACATAAGAATATACAAATATATGTTACCTACAACATACATAGTTTCATTAGCAATAATCAGACTTGACCACTTAAAGCACTCCCAATACTTAAATGGGTCATAAATAAGTTCTCCTTATCTATTTGAGGTTTTCAAGCAACTTAATGTTAATAAAAATTTAATCTTGTTTTTAATTTTCAGAACAAACATAGGTTCTTATAAAAAAAATGAGAGCTCTATTTTTGTTGCATGGAATCACCCCTAAATTTTACATGTTTACTTTGAATATGTAAGTATGTTACATGTTGAACTTGAATTTAATCTTAAGAAATTTATGCAACTGTAAGTTGAAAAAGAAAAGAACTTCTTTGACACATTCTTACGTTTTCAAAATTCAAAGTGTAAGTTACAACCCATATCATATGGTAACATATGCTGACATGGCATAGTTATGCCCTGAAACTAGTTTAAGGAGCATGTCAAATCATTTTCTTTCATAGTCACACCATGTAACTTGTTACAACTTACAATATGCTAGTTTACATAGAAATACTGCTTGCACACCATACCATGAACACAAGCAACAAAGGCATTGATCCTTTAACAGACGACTGATGAACTAAGATAATCCTGGTCAATATGTGGAACTTCCTAACTAGCTTTTTGGAGAAAAGGCTTCCAGATACTATAACTCCGATAATAACATTTCTAGCTTGATGCCTTAATAAGTCTATAACAGTGAGTACTTTCATCTGCCTAGTGTTCCGTAATCTAAACATATAAATTATTGTATTTCACTCGGTCGTCCAATAGTCCTTTCTAGTCCTCAAAAAAACTATGTCACAATATTCTGCTTCAATAGCAACAACCAAAGAACTGAAAGAAAATTAGATCATTATGGGGACAAGTTATAAATTTCAATAATAGACAACCTAAAATCATAAATAGATGCTTAATCAAGTTACAGACAACCAATATACCATTTCAATCATTGATGCAGCACTAGGTGATAAACTTCAAATAGCATGACCAAGGCCATGCATCTATTCTTAAAAAAGAAAAACATGAGGAAGGAACCCACAGAAACTGCTTAGCCATCAAAGGAAAGAAAGAAGAGGGAAAAAAATTAAGAATTTGGTACATATCTTACCACATTTTGTGCATGGCAATGAGTAGGATTACTCCAAAAAGACCAATCGAGCCAACACTAAGATAAAAGACAAGGTTTGCCTGTATACTGGATTTAAGCCTTTCTTTCGCAGTGAAGTCACCTGCATCTTCATAACCCTGGATCGTAGGCACCACAGCCCTGTTTAGACAAATTCCAGCATATGAAATATATGGAGTAAAAAAAGCAGAACTTAGACAACTCAAAATTCGTGGGAATGTGACCAAGAAATTAGCATAGCAGCTAACAGCAGAAAGCACATATTAAATGACCACATTTGACCAGCAAAAAATACAAGGTTTGTTGCATTGTCAATGTTTAAATGCTTCACTCCGAAAGATGGAAAAAACGTTAAGAAACCATGTCGCCCTGCACCAACAACAACTATAGTGCTATAAAGAGACCTTTTGAAGAGAGGAGTTGCTGCACCAAGAACAACTATATGCTATGAAGAAACCTTGTTGTACAGGGGAACTCGGAAAAATAAACTGACCTTTCACAACACTGAAAGAGTGAAACAAGTTCTACGCACTAGCGGATGCAACAAGAATATCATGACCAGGGACTAACAACAAGCAAGTTAGATCTTCAGAAGCGATCAACAGAATGAACAGATAGCACCCCTCACCTAGAACCATCTCAACTAAGATTCATAATAAATTAATAATGCATTGTGCCTTCGACTCATGCATTAACAAACTTGTGCTACGAAAAGTCCTCCTAAAGAAAGAGACCCAATTTACATTTTATTCTTAATCTTAGAGATAGATTTTGACAATAGAAATGTTCAAGATTGAACCCCAGCAATTAGTACAGGAACAAAGCCATAGATTTCTGTATAGATACATAGATAGAAAGATTGAACCACCTGAATGCTAAGCAAATAAAGGAACTTAGTGACTGATGCAACAATAGGACAATATACACTTGCCATGGTCAATCTATAAGTTGATTTGCCTTCATGGTCTATGCTTAATCTTGCTTTGTATGAGTGCTAAGCAAGTGGTCCCCTTTCATGGCCTTCATGATGGATCCATGCAGAAGCTCTAAAGCAGGGCATTTCTCTTCTTTAAAAGTATTCAATGGAATGAAGTAATAGTTTCGGTAAGTAAATTATGAATGGTAAACCTGATTAAGAGGGCAAAGATGATGCAAATTTTGACACACACTCCTCTAGAATAAGTTTATCTAAAGTACTTTCATGCAAAATAGCAGGCACTGCGGAAGTGACATGAGGCAGGGCAAGGCAGAAAACTGTGGAGTTGGTTGTTCAGGTATTAGTGTATATCAAGCTGATGCCACAATTAACTTTCACTTTCTATAATAGGTCAATAAATGCTTCAAATATTCCATTTTGGGTTGTTCACTGATGTAGGACAATACAACTCAGAAAAGGTAATTAGTATGCAATTTCAGTTGAGTGTGTCTCAGTTTGAGGGTCAGACTAGAGTTAAACAACTTGTTTCTGTGGTCAATCGTACATACAGGCTACATATACACTAAAAATAGTCACATCTCCAAATAAGTACTTTATCTCTTGTGCAACTCAGAAAGGAACTCATCCCGCCCAACTTTAGTCTCTAACTTTTAAATTTCTTTGTGCAATTCTTTAAAATCATCACAGTTAACGAATTAAGGAGTTATAGTTATTTCATTAACCATTAAAAAAATTTAATGAGCTCTTAATACTTGTAGAATTATTACCTTAAAGCAACAGAAAAAGTTAGGAAGTCAAGCAAATGTTGTTCGTCAACTTGGTATCAACAAAATCTTGTAGACAATCCACCAAAGTCCAAACAGCTTATCCCATTCTAATGCTTGTTGTAGCATGTAATGCAGTCATGTGTTCGTCTTCATCATCCATCTGTGGTTTCTCATCAATTCCCACAAGTGTGACTAGAGGAATTGTTCAACCAAAGATTTTGTGCTCATCATATGTGTTACAATTGCCATCTAAGAGAACATATGGAATTACGGATTATCTATGCATGTTGGATGACCAGGAGTGCCTTTTCTCTCTGTAGCATCATGCATGTTGGAAGCAACCCACTTGCTTCACTTTATATAAAATTATAACATCATCAATTGCTTCATTCACAGAAATATCTAATGGACAAATGAGTACAGACGGGAGGCAACTAGTAGAAGATTAGAAAATTACGCATACCTTATCTCATGGCATGTGCAATATCAAGCATCTTTACCCGTTAGCAAATAAATTAGCTGAGGGGAAATAACAGGAATGAAAAATGTTGAGAGAGGTACCAAGCAAGGAAAGTTAAAAAATTAAGTAACACTGCAATATTTTTTTATAACCTAAAACCAAAGAAAAATGTACATATTTGTAGAAAAAATTTTACAATCTAGATGATAAAAGGGAAATCTCTGCCATAGCCTTTGAAATTTCAATTCTTTCATTGCATAGACCTAAGAAAGCCTACAAGTACCATAAAGGCTTCCAGCAAAAATCAAGCAACAAAATTTCCCATCATCAAATTAAATGCTGTGTAGAAGGACAAAATGTCTGACAGCTAAAAGAAATAAACCATTGATCAACATAAAATAGACCTTACTACTTATTGTAAGTATCCAAGAACAGCAAATATTTAATCAAATTCAAGTAATCGGATGCTTACCAAGTAAGAGCAAATGTGCTCCAATATGACCAGCCCCAGAAAAATGCCATACCACCCTTGTCATGGCCCAGAATCGTCTGAACGTCAAATCAAAGACATTTTTTACAGATCTGTAACATGCTCACATACAAAACAAACAACACATATACATAATATATGTGTATAATATATATATATATGCAGAAAAATGGATGTCTGAAAAATGCGCAAGAAGCACTAAAACATTTGTTCAAACTTCAAACAGTTAAAGCCATATAACTTTAAGCATCTGCAGAAGGACTGAACTGCAAAGAACCATGGTTCAATTCAAGCCATACAAATTGGCTTCCACCGCTTCAGAAAGATGCTGCAGAGCTACAAGGACCAACAGCATTCAACAGATAGGAACTTCTGCCAACATCAAAGTCCACATAAGCGGTCGCTCCAGGTATAAATCCCCATAGTATCTCTGATGACGGACTCATGAACCATCAACGAAGACCATGAATCAATGTGATACAATTACTGTTCAATGAAAGTAAGAGAACGTACTCATTGATTCCAACGAGTACCGTCATCCACCGACTACTATACTCTGAAAAAAAACTCTCCGATTACGCAAACGGTCTCTTAGCCACACAAACTAAATCTTCATTAACGACACTAACTTGATTAATGATTCCACACACAAGGACAGAAGGACTCCTACAGACTACAGCACATAGGCAAATGATTATCATTTGCCCCCCTGAGAAACACAAAGATAACAAAAGTGCATGATTCTACCAAAGAGAAAACAAGAACCAGTTTCCAAATCCTGCAATTCCATGAGTGGTTATGTTTGCAAAGAAAATAAACCGGAACTCCAAGATTTACATATAAAATTGTTCTCTAGAGATACGGTCATATGGGGAATAATCCCAAGTCCGTGTATCAGCATCAAGCTCCTCTCGACCAAAACTAGACTATACCTCAATTAATCGATGAACACACGAAATCAAGAAAAACGTCTGTGCCAACAGATCGAGGCCAACAAGAAGAAGAAATAACAAGAAAGAAATAGTACCGTCCAGATATCGGCGGGGACGAGGATGATGATGGACAGGGAGCAGAACCAAGCGTAGCCAACGGTGAAGATAACGTAGCGAGGGATGTCCGGCCCGGCGAAGTATCTGAGCGTGACGCAGACCATTCCTAGGGTTAGGGGCAACGAGATGAGGTAGAAGAGCCACATCTCTTCCCCCTCACCCTCCTCTTCTCGACTTCTCCTCTGTCTCTCTCTGCGCGGAGGAAGGGAAGAAGACGAAGCAATGGAGGCATTTATATGAAGCCAAGAATTGGGACGCGGGTCCCACACGGTTTGTTACGAGGCCGCTGTAAAACACCACCTTGACTTAGTGCCCACTCAAAGGGCTAGACCCGCTGGAGCATCAAAGGGGTTGCCAACTCGGTCAGCATGTCTTTTTTCTTCAACGCATCGATATATCCATTTGTAGCCATGGTTAAAGGGGAAAGGGGGCTTCCACTCGCGCTGAGCGGTGTCTCCATGAACGCATTGCGTGCATCATTCTCCATCCTCCATCGCCCGGTAAAATTCCCCGCCCTTCGTTTCCCTGGCCTCCTCCATTTTTCTTTCGTCTCCTCCTCTGCAGCAGTCGAAAATCAGCAAAGCGTCCGCCCCTTCGTCGTCGACTATCTCACTCGCACCTGCGGCCTTTCCGAAGAGCAGGCGATCGCCTCCCTCAGGTACCTCTCCCACCTCCGCACCTCCCATAAGCCCGATTCCGTCATCCGCTTCCTCCTACGCCTCGGCTTTTCCCGAATCCACATCTGCGACGCCGTCAGGGGCCACCCTCGCCTCCTCGTTGCCGACGTTGAGAAGACTCTCCGGCCCAAACTTGAGCTGTTCGAGAGCTTGGGCATTTGTGGACCGAGGCTTGGGAAGTTCATCTCCAAGAACCCCACGGTCCTCACTGCTAGTCTTCTTAGGAGGCTCGTTCCGGCCGTCGGCTTCCTCAAGAGCTTTCTTCACAAAGATGAAGACGTTATCAAGGCCGTGCTTCGTTGTAAATGCATTCTCACGAAGGATATCGGAGACGGTTTGGGTCCCAACATTGCCGTTTTGAAGGAATTTGGCGTGCCCAATTCTCAGATTGCCATGCTTTTGACCCGAGATCCTCTGCTTCTCGCCTGCAAGCACGCCTACTTCAGGATGTTCGTCCAGAAGGTAGAGAAGATGGGGGTTTCTAGCGATTCTGGACTTTTCGTTTATGCGATCTACACAGTACGGTCGATGAGCTCCGCGACGCTTGACCGAAAAATAGAGTTGCTGAAGGGGCTTGGCTTTTCGGCGGAGGACGTTCTGTCTATGTTCCGGCGAGTTCCGAGCTTGTTTAGGACGTCGGAGAAGAAGCTGAAGGAGGGGATCGAGTTCTTCATGAAGAAACTCGGGTGCGATGTTTCTGTGCTGGTCGCGGACCCGCGGTGCTTGATGCACAGCGTGGACGGCAGGCTGGTTCCGAGATACAGAGTGGTGGAGATGCTGAGGTCGAAGATGGTGACAAGGAAGGAAAGAAATTGTCTTTGGGTTTTCAGGATGAGTGAAACTGAGTTCTTGAAGAAGTATATATTTGCACACGACAAGCATGCTCAGGAATTACTGGAGCTTTACTATGGTTGCAGATTGTGACGGTTCTCAGTAATGAAATCTGCTTTGAGTGAGTCTTTTTGGTTTTTGCTATTTGATTATGTATTCAGTCCATTTAGAATTTCCCTTGTTAAATTCATCAACCCGTGAAGGAGTTGCGTAGAAACCAAGTTAGAGTCACCAGCATGATCAGTGGCGAATGCACATGTGGGCTCATTGGGGCAACTGCCACATGTGGGTTCATTGGGGCAATTGCCCACAAAAGTCCCACAAAAATCGCTAATTTGTATGTTAATACGTCACAGTTATTTGCTTGTTAACGTATCGATTGCCCTTTAAAAAGTTACAAATTGAAATATTATAGTGCCCGTCAGCCAGGAATTTCTGGCTCCACAACTGCCGTCATGCTTAACTAAGCAGATGTTGCACTCGGTCGCCCTTCTTGCCGAGTGACCTGCATATGGCCTTGTCGAAAGGACTTAAACCTTCGTTTATCAACAGCACGAAGGTACTTGTAGACAATCTTGAGTAGTCTTAGAGCTCATAATAAAGCATAGGTTTATTATATTTACATAAAATTTGTTTTTTAGTAACAGCCCTGCTCTTGACACGGTCCTTCTTTTGGCTAGAAAATTAGAAATCCGCAAGGCTTAATGCCCATTTCGTAATGTAATTGCCCCCCCATTCGGCTCCTTCCTTTCTTTTGTCTGTATAGGTAGTCGATGTTGCTGTACATATCCTAAATCAACAAAAAGTTGGAAGGCCTTCCTCCTGCATGGTTGTTTTGGAACGGATTATGAACTTATTTACCTGAAGAAATAAAGATGTCGTTGACGATGACTAGGATTGTATGCGAATTAGGTTACAGTTTATTCTAGAATCAATGTAGTAGCATAACTAGGTTGCTGCCAACAAGAGCTCCATCTGGTTAAGGGGTTAAAACTTTTTAAGACTTTCAAATTGAAGTCAAGAGTTCGCTAGTTGGGTTGGGTGCACATGCACTAGCGTAGAATTCAGAGGCCTGGTAGCCTCAGCTTGGGTGTCAAAAATAGGAAAATGTTGTAAGCCATTTTTAACTTTTTATGAGTTTACTTTGTGGAACTATAAAGACCAAAACTAGAAAGTAATAAGCTTAAACGTACATTCTTTGGATTGCTTGGATCATCCTACTTTGACATTCTCAGAGGTATGACTTAAAGAACAGCGGTAGTTATATATATATATATATATATATATATAGAGAGAGAGAGAGAGATATATGTGCCACACACACACACACGAGATGTAATGCAGAACAGGTTGAAAATATAAACCTCATGGAATTTTACTTTAGAATGCACTGCTCCAATTCTAATCGTAGAATGGAGAATACAGAGGACAATTTTTTCCTACATTCCGACAATGCAAAAATGTGTTCTTTCATGAGAGCACTCTAACAATGGAACCCAACGTCCCCTTCATGCTTGTCTCTGCTTCTCCATCCTTGATTTCTCTCTTCCTCATTGCTTGTGTCTCAGTCTCTCTTTCGCACTTGCATGCAGCAAACCCCTCTCTCTCTCTCTCTCCCTCTCTCTCTCTCGTGACTCTCCTGCTCTTTATTGCACTTGCCTACAATATCTTCATCTTTCTCGCATGTAACACTACTCTCTTTCTCTCTGTGTTGGCCAGTTGCCATTTTTTCTAGTGTTAGTTCATAAGAAAGGTCAACTTGTTTCAAGAACAAGTGTCACATCCCTCATTCCTTGTTTGGCTATGTGACGCTTTGCATCACAAGGATTTCTTGCCCATTTAAGTATAGTCAGAGTATCCTTTTCTTAGGGCCACTCCCTTCAGCAAGTGCCTATTGTTCATAACTTGCAATTTGCAGTTGGATAGTGGAAGCTCTGAAGGTGGGCAGCTTCCAGAAATTTTGCTCATCTTTGGAGCCTATTTTTTCATAGAGTTGTAAGTTAAATTTTGTGTATTAATTTGATCACCCATGCCAAAGTGTTACTAAAATTTGGCGGGCAGGTCCTTGATTATTTCTTGTGTTAATTTTGAATGTGGCATGAGCACAGTTAGGCATATGTAGTCTAATCCATATGCAGTTACCATCCTTGGCAGATAAGAAAATTTTGAATTCTTCTGCAAATCCTAGCTTACCAATGTACCTTGTCGTTTTATTTGTTTTGAAGTTGTATGGGTGCAAGCTTGTTGTATTCATTTGATATGTGTAGTGGCCACGTCATCTATGACTATATTTAAGATTTTTTCATGTGGTTGTGTGTGTCATTAAATACTTACAGAAAGTCTATACTAAATTAGGACTACACTGAAATGTAAATCCCAGCGTGGAGAAGGGCGATGGTAGACGGCTTTAAGAACTGGTAGGGATGCAAAAACCAGAAAAAGGAAAAAAATCCAAGCAACTTGTTTCCTGGCTGTCATGTGGCAGAGATGTTGGATGGAGTTTAAAGCCCTAAAAAAAGAAAAAATAAATAAGAGGATGGTTTTCTGCCAGTTTGATTCTCTTCTGCTTGCATTCTTAGACTTGGTTTGATGGTGGCTATGTTTCAGCTGAGGAAGTAGATCACATGATGTATATCAAAACGGATCCTTGAAAAGCAACGAGAAGCACTTTATTAGTCATGTCTTGGCATTAATCATCAGATGGTGTCATTTGGAGAGTTTAACTGCCCAATTTTTATGCACAAATTTTCAGAGCTGTGACGTGTGGTTATATTTAAACTTTGAAGCTTGAAGCTTATTGCAAACTGTTAAATCTCAGGAGAGAGAAACTTTATTAACATTAAAGAAGCTCTAACTCCTCTTTATATAGACTAGAGGAGAGGAAGAAGTTACACGCAAGTCATTAAAAGAAATCCTTATTACATAAGTACCCTAACACTCAATATAAACATGTCTTAACACTCCCCCTCAAGTTGGAGCGTATATGTCAAACAAGCTCAACTTGGAACAACTTTGAAATGGTCCTCTTGCAAGAGCTTTAGTAAAGATATCAGCAGTTTGCCCTGTAGTTGAAATATGAGAGGCACTTACAAACCCCTTTTGAATCATGTCTCTGGTATAGTGACAGTCTACTTCAACATGCTTGGTTCTCTCATGAAAGGCAGGATTATTAGCAATAAACAGAGCAGCTTTGTTATCACATAACAATTGCATAGGAAGAGGCACTTCCACAGTAAGATCCATCATCAGAGATCTAACCCACATAACTTCAGCAGTAGNGTAGAGAAGCATGTCGTGCCACAGGGGAGAAGGTGTCATAATAATCAACCCCATAAGTCTGAGTGTAGCCTTTAGCAACAAGGCGAGCCTTATATCTCTCAATGCTGCCATCTGCTCGGTATTTGACCGTAAAGACCCATCTGCAACCAACAATAGCTGCATCAGATGGAGGAGTAACCAGTGTCCAGGTGCCTCGAGATTGAAGAGCATCCATCTCTTCGTGCATTGCTGCAGCCCATTTGGGATCAGAAAGAGCGTCCATGGGAGTCTGTGGAAGAACTACAGCCGACAGTCCCTTGACAAACTGTCGGTAAGCAGGGGTGAGTCTATCCATAGATAAGTGACCAGAGATAGGGTGCAAAGTACAACTGCGTTTTCCTTTCTTCTGAGCAATGGGCATATCAAGTTCATTAATGTCAGGACAAACAACATGTTCTGGATATTTCCCTGTATCATCATCACATAACGTATTGTCAGCAGAACTTGTGTGTTCAGGAATTACCTTAGGTGTGCTGGGTGAAGGCACAGGAGCACCGTGGGCAGACTCAACAGGTTTAGTGCGACGTTGATAGGTAGCCCCAAAGCGCGAGCCAACAGGTTTTAGACAATTCATGAGAGGTAAAGGAAGATGGACTTCATCACTAAATTCAGGCACCTTTAATTGAGTTCCATTTGGAGAGAAATAAGAGGTTGATTCAAAAAATGTAACATCAACACTCACATAGTATCGACGAGTAGAAGGATCATAACAACGATATCCTTTTTGAGTGTGGGAATAACCAACAAAGATCGTTTTGATGGCCCGAGGAGACAATTTATCTCTTCCAGGACCAAGCAAGTGAACAAAGGCAACACAGCCAAAAATACGAGGGGCAACAGAAAACAATGCTCTGTCAGGAAAAAGGACAGAGAAAGGAATCAGATCTCCCAACACAGATGATGACATGCGATTAATAAGGTAGCATGCGGTAAGAACAGCATCTCCCCAGTAAGAATGGGGAACATTGTTGTGGATAATAATGGTTCTGGCAACATCAAGAATATGCCTGTGTTTCCTTTCAGCAACCCCATTTTGTTGGGAGGTATAGGCACAGGAAGTTTGGTGGATAATATCCTTATCCCTGAAGAATTGTTCTAAAGAGGAGGCACAAAATTCAAGAGCATTGTCAGAACGTACAATTTTGACACAAGTATCAAACTGAGTCAGAATTTCATTGATAAAATTTTTGATTACATGACCTGCTTCAGATTTGTGTTTCAGAAAAAACACCCAACTAACACGACTGTAATCATCGACAGCAACAAGATACTACCGATGACCTTGAAGGTCAGGAGTACGACTCGGGCCCCACACATCAAAATGAAGTAACTCAAATACAGAGTGGCTACTTCGACCGGACCGCGGAGGAAAGGATGACCGATGGTGTTTGCCCAACTGACAAGACTCACATTGAAAGGAAGACTTGGGAGACAGCTGAGGAAGAACATGCAGCAGTCTCTGAAAGGGTA